>JAVJIF010004663.1:0-156860 GCA_038442645.1 Agave tequilana | reverse complement strand
GGGCCTGCAACGGCTCTATTTTTTGAAAACCCGTCGACCGGGGCTGTGTTTCAGCCTTAACGGCTATTTTTTAAACACATTTTAAATTGTCCTTTTTGTCTCTAAACGAGTTTAGGGGCTGGTTTTTGGGTCAAATACTTCCTAATTACCTATTGTATTAGTTTACCCTTTAATCCCTAGCACTATCCTATAAATAGGGTGATTAGGGTTGTAGGATGAATAACAATCATTTTGCAAAAAAATATTCAAAGTTTAAAGGCTTTCAAAAGAGTTTTGTTCTTGGTTTTTGTGCTGAAAAATCTCTCTCATTTCTGAAGTTTTTGTTTCAAAGCTCTCTTAAAATTCATTTTCTTTTTCCACTTACAATACTAGAGCTTCAATCCTACTCATTGTTCTATAGTGCTTTTGTAAGGGAAAAGGATTTTTCAAAAGAGAGTTTGTGGTCTTTTGATCATCAAGAGAATACTTATACTTGAGATTGTGGAGTTGGGTACTCCGGTGTGATTGTAACTCTTTGTGATGTTATAGTGGTTAGAAATCCTTCTGGGTGAAGACGGGACGTAGAGCTGGGTGCTCGAACCTCGAAAAAATTCTCGCTGTTTGCGTTTAGTTTACTTGCTTTAATTCCTTGCTTTATATTCATTGCTTCATTTACTTGCTCTACATATTCATTGCTATATACACTTGTTACATATTCATATTGTCGATCAAATACTCATACAACAAGATTGCAATACGCACCTCAAACTCTTATCTAGAGGAATCACGAGGAAGGAGTTCAGAGCCCTTCACGGGGTATTCGGCTTCTAGTCCTGTTTTGGGTGATCGTTGCATCATAACATTTTTATTGTGTATTGATTAGCATAATCACCTATTCACCCCCCCCTCTAAGTGATTTCAAGCTTGTTAGTGGTTGGGAAGTTAGAGTGTTAGATCCATCATCATGAGCCATCAATGGCTCTTGCAAGAGCAAGGCCAATCGAGGCTATTAGATTCATGTGGATTATCATAAAAGAAGTTAGCAAGTAGGTGGTTAGTAGTTAGTTGCCATGAGAGAAAAGATTAGCTATGCATATAAAAGAAGTTAGATAGAAAATAAAGAGAGGTAAAGAGAGCACCTTTCAAAGCTTGTCTCATTCTATTACAAGCACTCTTGCATTCCACTCATGTATCACTCTTTCTCCTAATACAAGATCTAAAACAAATAGAAAGTGCAATAGGGAAGAAGAACTAACCTAAACTAAACTACCCTAAACTACAACATGGAAATGAAACTATCTTAAACTCTGTATATCCTCAACTCCAGACCTCAGAGGGGTATTTATAGCCACTAGGGAAGGGGGAGCCAGGCTGGAATAGCTGGCCAAAATCCTGGCCTGGCCGCGGCCAGCCCTTTTAGTCGCGGATCCGCGGCATCCATGGGGAGACGCGCACGGCGCTTTGAGACGCGCGCTGTCCTATCCGTGTCCTGTCAGTTCCTATGCCCGATTTCTGGTTTTGCACCCCTGGTTTTGATAATCAGCTTCTCTAGGTCAATTGCTATGATATACGCCTTTAATCACCCATTAAATGGTGATTTAGGGTGTTCTTCTTCATTTGCACACCATGAACCTAGGATCAAGCAAGTAAAGCTTTATTAGCAGAATTTTATATTAAATAAATATGAGAATGTGATGAAAATTATGCAAATTAGAGACTAATCACACCCGCACACTTATCTTTTGCTCGTCCCGAGCAAAACAAAAACTAAGGAATTATTACACCACTTTCGCAAGTGACGCGATTGCACTGAGGATGTGCAGCAAGCTGTTAAACCTCTAAGTTCCTCTAGAGGAGGAGTTTTGTCTCCTGAGGGTTTTCAGCGGATTCCACCTACAAAATCCATAAAGAAAGAAATCAATGTTAGTATTTTTGAAAACAATTTTTTTTTGAAATAGAGAAAAGTGTTGAAGTATTTTTGTGAAAATATAAGTGATCCAAGGTCAGAGGTTAACCAGAAATTGTTCTTTCTTAAACTAAGTCAAAATGCAAAAAGTCTTGTTATAAATTAAATGTAAGAATTTAAAATTGAATTGACTTTTGATTTTTCATAAAACTCTTAGAAAATATGCACTTTGTGAACTGTGAAGTTTTTGGGATATCGACTCTAACTTTCATGCCATTTGTTTATATATATTATATATATATTATTTTTTTGTTTTTCTTCCCATAGTTTTCTTAGGCTTTCTTATTTACCCAGGTAGTGAGCCATTAGCCGGTGACTCCCAAACCAGATGGTCTTAGGGCACCATATGAGAAAACATCCCTCGGACTTAAGGACTCGAGTAAACAATGCCACAAAACTAAAGGGGATTATTTTATTTTTATCTACCATTTTAGGTGTGAATAATCATGCTTCCTGAGGCATAATTACCCAACTTCAATAAGTGGTTTTTATTTATCATAATTTTTTTTGAATATATATTTTTTTGACATTTTCAGCCTTTGTTTCAATCCCAAAATTGTCTAAGTGTGGAGTGCATAAATCTAAGGCAAAAAATTCAAGATCAAATTATCTTTTCAATTTTACTTTCTTATCCTAAAATTTAGACATGACCTATTATTTTGACTTGGTTTAAAATTTCATAATTTTATGTCTTCCTAATTCCTGAGATAATCTTAATTTTCTTAAATATAAATCAAAACTACTTATCTTGTTTAAAAAAGCTTGGTAAAAAGTTTTTATAAAAGATTTTTTTGTTTAATTAAAAAGAAGTGTAAAAGGAAGAAAATATAAAACTAACTACGTTAGTAAACCCTCCCCGACACTTATCTCATGCATGGTCCTCAATGCATCGTGAATGTGTAAATACATGAAACAAATAGAAAGGAAAGGAAGATTACCTCAAGGGGGTGGCTCCGGTGGTGGTCTCATTGGGCCAAGCGTTGCGACCCAATCAAGATATCGTGGATTTTTCAGAAAACTACCAAGAACCTCTCTAATATGACCCAAGAAAAGAATGATGGATTGAATAGTCTTATTGAAGATTTTATCCCCATCTAATTTTCAATTTTCAAAAATAATTACTGAATCACTTTTGTCAACATTCTTGTCCAAAAATGAAGTGTGATTTTTAAAAATGATGGATTTGGACTTAGGAATAGGAAGAAAAACCGATATCGACTCGGAAAGTTGACTCAGATCAAGTCGAGGGTCAATAATGAGAGTCAAAATTGGTTCAAAAATAGGGTCCAACCAAAGAAATGATGTTCACATACTTTCCCCATAGTGTGATCATAAGACATTGATGATTCAATTTCACAGTATACGGGTATAGGATTTAATGTTGACTCTGGAATAGAGAAAAAAATCTGGTAAAGATACCGGAGTCATTATTGAATCAAAAAGTGAAATGGAATTCCCAATAGGAGGTTCAGGATCACATTCAGGTTGGATTTCAATTTCAGGAAAGAGATAACTTGCCAGAATGTCCAGGTGACTTTCATAACTTGGAGTTTGGTCAAGTTCGAATGTGTGTTCTAAAATTGAATCTGGATTCCCAAAATGACATGATTCAAGGGTCCAATCAGTAGAGTTAGGGATATAAGGATTGGTTAATGGTTGACAAGAAAGATTTTTCTCGCTCTCATTGATCAGATCGCTCATTATTGAGTCTAACCTACTGACAGACAGGGTAACAAAATGTTGAGTCTGAATCATGTCTTCCATACTTTTTATAATTGGTTTTTCTTGAAAAGATGAGTATGAAAGTTGATTTTGAAAATTGTGGTGAAATTGTGAGTCCATCACATTTTGCGGTTGCTGCTCGAACTCACGCAAGGGTTCCATACTCAAGTCCAGTATTGAAGTTTGTTCATTTGAATAGGTGAGACTGGAAAAGATGAGTAGGACTCTTGAAAACTTGGAAAAGATGAGTAGGACTCTTGAAAACTTGGTTGAGATGAGGAGTCCAACATGTTTTGTATTCTATCACAAAAGACTTCCAAACGCTTTTCTAACTCAGATTCTTCTTTAATTGGATGCTCTAGAAAAGGAGTATGTGGAGTTTGATATGAGAAGGATTGTGAATTGAGCAAATTTTGCATTTGTTGTAGGGACTCTTCTATACTCCTTTCAAAATCATATTTTTCTTCAGGTGGTGGAACAGGAAAAGGAGTATATGAACCAAAATCGGGGAATGAAAATTATGGACAAGGTGGCTGAAAATTGGACTCGGAGGGTTGAATCCCCATGAACTCGGTGAAGAGTTGAAATTATTTTGAAGATTATAGTCATATGATTGAGGATAAGGATCAAATTGAGTCGGATAATCCCAACTCGACATATATGGTTGGTTCATGTTGTACATAGCCGAGCAGGAGATATCCGAGTCAAATGAGGTCGGAGTGAAATATGGATTTATATCATGATTGAAAGAATTATTGTTGTTAAAATCCATTTCACAATTTATAAAAAAAAAGAAAACAAACAAACAACAAACAAACAAAGAAAAAGAAAACAAGCCTATGCTAGGGTTGACTTAGACCTAGACGACTCCTAACTGGTTAGACTGTCCACGGAGGGTCTATTGTCGGAAGCTGACCACGAGTTAATCGGTCAGGTAGGGGCAAGATCAGTAGGAGGTATCCGTGCCGGAGCAACGGGCCTAATTATGCCAAATCACCGTTCTTCGAGGTTTCGCCTCTCAATCCCCAATTTTAGATACCGATTTAGTAAGAGTCAATTCTAACAACTTCCCCCTTAGGTCAATCCCCTAAATGAGTCTCAGATGTCCCTAGGGGCCAACGTTTAGCAATTTTTATTAAGGCGTGGGTTGTTTCAGTGAGGAGGTGATTTTTGGCTAAGGGAGGGTAATAACTTCCCCAACTTATGTTGTATTGGGTGTTGCCCTTAAGTTTAATTTATGCAAGTGTGCAATATAAATAAGATGAATACAAAAAAAATGAGTAAATCACTGAAGTGTTTGTCCTAACTATATGCAATGCAATATGTACACCTCCTATCAGTATCACAACAACATAAGAGTCAAATACAGTATATTGGAATAAAAATTGACACGTGCCTAGATGCAAATGTCTAAACTTTTTTAAAGCATCCAATTTCTGTATTTTAGTTCTTACAATTATTTACAGTGCACAGGTAATATAAACAAAAATTAGCAGTAGAATATAAAAATATACAAGAATTACCCAACTACACTTGAGCAAGTGTGGACTTCTGTAATGCTAAAACTTTAACCTGCACACCAAAAAACAAAGAAGAAAAGTTAGCAAACTTGTGAAATCAAACCGTTCTCATCCCCGGCAACGGCGCTAAAATTTGATCGGGGTAAAACCGCAGGAAAAAAGTGTATGTTTTGAAGTTAAGATTTAATGTGTGCGTGCTTTAGCTTCCTCGATACTTCCGTTATAGCATAGAAGCTAAAACGAGTCGAATCCATAAGACGGGAGGCGATAGAAGCTTTACCGGTTGATTCACGTGTTTGTTAAAAAGTTCTTCAAAGTTTTAAAGAATGAAAATAAAATAAAACAAAGAATGAAAAGAGAAGTACGGTGAAATACGAAGAAGTGGGAAACATAGAATAGAATGGTATTTGTGGTTTTTGGAATATTTCTAAAACAAGTGAAAGAGAAAGAAAACTCACGGCTACTAACTACTAATGACTCCACCAACACGCTAACCTCTTAGTTATAGTTGCCTCATATGTATCATTGGCCATCACTAGTCCTTGGTTCAAGAGCAATTCAAAGCATGACCCATGTGTAACTCATCACAACCCAACTCAACAAACAAGTGCAAGCTATATTTAAATCATCAAAATCCAATAAGAGCAAGCATGAAGTAAAGTAATGTTAGCTTGTTAGATGGTTGGGAAGTTAGAGTGTTAGATCCATCATCATGACCCATCAATGGCTCTTGCAAGAGCAAGGCCAAATCGAGGCTATTAGATTCATGCGGATTATCATAAAAGAAGTTAGCAAGTTGGTAGTTAGTAGTTAGTTGCCATGAGAGAAAAGATTAGCTACGCATGTAAAAGAAGTTAGATAGAAAACAAAGAGAGGTAAAGAGAGCACCTTTCATAGCTTATCACCTTCTATTACAAGCACTCTTGCATTCCACTCATGTATCACTCTTTCTCCTAATACAAGATCTAAAACAAAATAGAAAATACAATGGGGAAGAAGAACTAACCTAAACTAAACTACCCTAAACTACAACATGAAAATGAAACTATCCTAAACTCTGTATATCCTCAACTCCAGACCCCAGAGGGGTATTTATAGCCACCAGGGAAGGGGGGAGCCAGGCTGGAACAGCTGGCCAAAATCCTGGGCCTGGTCGCGGCCAGCCCTTTTAGGCCGCGGATCCGCGGACTCCAAAGGGAGACACGTTCGGCGCTTTAAGCCGCGCGCTGTCCTGTCCGTGTCCTATCAGTTCCTATGCCAGATTTCTGGCTTTGTACCCCTGGTTTTGATGAATCAGCTTCTCTAGGTCAATGGCTATGATATAGGCCTTTAATCACCCATTAAATGGTGATTTAGGTCTTCTTCATCATTTGCACACCATGAACCTAGGATCAAGCAAGTAAAACTTTATTAGCAGAATTTTATATTAAATAAATATGAGAATGTGATGAAAATTATACAAAATTAGTGACTAATCAGAGTACAAAGAAGTCCCTCTTACTCAGCAAAGGTTGCACTCACTCCTTAAAACGTTGAAGAAACACGAAGCTCGTCCTCTTGACTGTGGCCGGAACAACAGATCAACTTCCTCTCCTCTTAAGAACAATAGTATTTCTCGAGGTCAAAATGCAAGGGAGCATTCTGATTCCACCCGACTAACTAGTGCGAAAGTCTTCACAAGGCCGCAATCCTTCGCTTAATGGGAAGTTCCACCACTCGAAAGTCATCCAATGAGCATGAGTTTTTTTGTCGTTGTCACTTCTTTGAGTAAGATTATTGAAGGGAGGATCTGAGATCTACTGGTGATATCATCTTTCCCGTGACTTTCAAATGCGCCATGCTCACTGTGACCAGGAAGGATCCGAGACATTATTGGTGCACCATGTCGAATGAGGCCATGATGTGTATCGACAACCGCGCGGATCTTTCTTACCCTTAGACAAAAGCTCTGACTTCCTGAGTGCTCGCCAATCGAACAAGCTGGCCGATCTAAATATTCTCCCATGAACCCGGCAAAGACGCTGGATCCAGCACCATCGATATGGCTAGGTCCTGCACAAAAAACCAAGGGTTAAAATTCTGCAAAGACAGAAAATAGAAAGCCAGAAGCACAAACGCGGAGCTGAAGTCATGAACTCCAGACGCGAATCTTACAGAAGCGGAGATAGAAAATATGGATCCAAATGCAGTCTGATATTAGACTCGCATCTGATAATTGAGATGCGAGCATAAATCAAAGACGCGGACTCGAGTCTTGAAACATTCTAAAATTGCTCCAGATGCAGGCCTGCATCTAGAGCTTAAGACGCGAAGCTTGTCACATTCACGTCTAAAGATCTTAAAAGAACAAACTTAAAAGTTTCTAAGTCAAGAACCCCAAACACAAGCTTCATATACAAAACTCACGTTTCAAGTCTCAAAACGCGAAGTTCACCACACTCGCGTCTAAAGAACTTGAGACTTAGACATTTGAAGTCAACAAGCTCGTGTTTCATCAGGTAAAGCGAAAAGCGTGTTTGCAGAGCATGGACGCATGAATCTCAAAGAAAGAGATTTCAGAAAGGGATCAAGAGACGAAGTCTCTTCATGACTAGTGATGGCAGAGCCTCAAGGAGACCGGGCCTTATCACGGCAAAAGCCATTTTCTACCTAAAGAAAAGTTCTCTAAAAGTCGGACTTCATTTGTCAAGGCATGGCCGTAAAAGCACTTAAAGCCATGCTTTTTTATAGTGATAACTTCAAAAAAGATTGAAAGAAAGCATTGAAGCTTTGGGTACTTTTTATTCTTCAGAGCACATGCCCTTGAAGGGAGGAGAACAATCAAGACAGAGTTCTTCAGAGCATATGCCTGCGAAGGAAAACAGTCAAGTTGAATGACTGTTAAGAGGCTATGACCTATTTATAGGCTCCCTAAATGGCCCGTAATTAATGGCATAAAAATCAAAGTCATTCTTAAAGGTCAAATTAATAGCCTTAGTTCCTACGAGTATCAAATCCAGTCTGGATGAGACATGTAGATTTTTTGCTTTGGAAAATCTCAACGACACGCGTCCCCAACCGTCAAACACTGACTTAGCATTGAAAGATCCAACGCAATCTTCGCGTCAAAATGCATGCAACGCTTCAAAGGCCGTGTTCTGAAGTCCGCGTCCTTCACAAGTCTAAAGACTGCATCCCTCCTATCAAAGTGAAGAATGTAGGCCCGCATTTCTAGAAGGTTCAGAGTCACGTCCTCTCAACGAATCAGAGCCGCGTCCTCTCGATAAGACAGAGCCGCGTTTCTCTTAATGATTTAGAGCCGAGTTCTCTCAACGAATCAGAGCCGCGTCCTCCCAATAAGACATAGTTGCATTTCTCTCAATGATTTAGAACCATATTTCTCTCAACCAATCAGAACCGCGTCTCTAAAAAGAATCAGAGTCGCGTCTCCCCTACAAGTCAGAGCTGCGTCTCAATCACAAACTCAGTTCTGCCTGAGTTTCTTCTCTATTATTCATAGCCACGTCTCAACAAGGGACTTAGGACTACGTTTCCACAATAGTCAAGGGCGCGTCTATGAAATCTGCGTTCACTGGCGCAACAAAGAGTTCGTCTGGTTCTCAAATGCAAAGAAGAATGAAGACGTGGGAAATTTTTTATAATTTTTATTATTTAAATCAAAATGATAAAAGTAATACAAACACTCAATTATTTGATAAATGGAGTGTTATAAAAAATAGGAAAATACAAAGGGAAAAGGGCTAATCCTGCTCTACAAAAGAATAGACCCGTTCCCAGAGGCGCTGCATCTCCTGCTGGCATGCCTTCTCAACTTTTGCCCAAGATTAAACTCGCAACTCTTTCTCTGATACAAATCTCTTCGTAGCCAGCTGCGCTTGAAGAGACTCCAACTTGGAAGAATGGGCGGTAAGATCTTCTTGGACTAGCTTCTTAGCAGCTTCCAGCTCTTCCAGCCTTTCTCTGGCAGCAACAAGCTTCTGCTCGTTGACTTGAATCAAGGCTTGCACCTTGACAATAGCCATCCGAGCAGTAGTAATGACTTGCTCCGCATTCTTGGTGACGACCTCGAATTCCTTAGAATCGTCGACCAATCTTTGGTAGCTGGCTTGGAAGTTATGAAGATGATGGCCTCTTTAGCCATTTGCTCCTCTATCTCTTTCCTCTTATGTTCTTGAGCGGTGAGGAGCTTATTCAGCATCGACTGAGCCTCGTCCATTAGGCTAACCTTCTCCAGGGTCCTTAGTTCCCTCAGGCATATCCCCGATTGTCAACCAGCGTCAGATATACCCTAGCTTGCTCCGAGCTTCCAGTGTGACAGATGTTCCCAATCTAATTTTCAAGAAGTATCCAGGCAAACTCGAAGGAACATCTCCCAGAGAGGATCAATTTGGTGTAAGATTTCATGGAAGTGAAGAATTGTTGTACCATCTGATGCGCTAATTCTTCCATGATGTCCATGGCTAGAGATAACCCTGCTGGTGCACTCTCGGATCCCCTTTCTATGATAGTGCGGGTAGTATCCACGGAGACGGAAGCCAACTCAATTTGTGCAAGGTTAAGGCCAACAACAGGCTCTTTCGGTACTGAGATCGTGGCCAACACCTCCAGAACTGTTATTGTGCTAGCCTCCACAGCAACAAAGGCAGCAACAAACTCCACAACACTGGGTTCACCGGCTGAAGTCTGAATTGCATTGTCCTCTGTGCTGATGCTCGCCATAGGATCCTCCACTTGAGCTAGCCGAGTACTCTTTGCAACTATAAAACTCAATGTTAATAATAATAATGAAAACAGGTGTATATGGTACATCTTTGTTCTCTTACCAAGTTGAGGATCCAAAGACGGTAAGTCCTCTAGCAGACCGCTTTGGGATGAGGGTTCCCCAGCCATGATGGTTGTACCCTCACAAGGCATCCCAATAGCAGGAACTTCAAGGCCCTCCTGCTGGGCCAGACCTGGATCATCTCCTCAATGTGAGAGAAAGTTGTAGCTTCGCTACCGGTAGTTACTCCTGTAGAAGAAATTCAAATGAAATGTTAAAACATCTTCCCAACTTGATGGAGAAATAGTTAAGGAGGATAAAAGAAATACCTTCAGTGGTGGTAACCTCTCCTATGGCAAAACCATCGCAGGGACATACACCTGCATCTCTTCCTCTGAAATATGTGAAAATTTGCTGGTATCAGAAGAGTGGGTTCATCGCCAAAGTTAACTTCTTCGCTGGAATAATATCCATGCTTCTCAGACAATGAAGATGGCACTTGGACCCAGGAAGTCTCAGTGATTAGGGCTTTACAACTAAGAACTCTGGTGGTAGGGTGATTAATCTCGAAAATTGCATATTTCATACCACATCTTCACATTTATTTAATAATAAATTTTGTTAATAATACATCTCTTGAATAATTTTAGGTCCATGGCATAAAATAAAGAAGAAACCCAAAATCACATTTAATTGTTGATTAAAAGCCTACAAATATAGTCATTGACCTTGGAGGGCGGTTTTGTGAAAACTGGGTAACTAAATCTGGATTCCAAGAGTACACTTGATAGGGGGACAAGAGGGGAGCGTGCAGCAGGTGGCGCCGCGCACGCGGCTTTAGAAGAGCCGTAGAAACGCCGCGGCTCTTGTGTGGAACCGCGCGCGAAGATTTGACGCGCGACTCTGTACCTGACCCTGATGCCCCTTTCGCCTATAAAAGCCCTAGGATTTCCAGAGCTGAAGGAGGAGGAGTTTTGAGTAGTTTTTAGGGTAGTTTTAGGGTTTTCTTCTCCATGTTGTACTTTAGGATAGTTTACATTAGTTGTTCTTCTTCTTTCTCTTTGTATTTTTTATTTCTTGTAGATCTTGTAATAGGAGAGAGAGCGGTACATGGTTGGAAAGCAAGAGTGCTTGTAATGGAAGATAACAATTTATAAAAGGTTCTCTCTTTACCTCTCCTCGTTTTCTTCTCTCTAACTCCTTTTGCATGCTTAGCTAACTTTCTCTCATGACTACTAACTACTAATCACTAACTTGCTAACTTCCTACTTGATAATCTACATGAATCTAATAACCTCTACTTGGTCTTGCTCTTGCAAGAGCCATTGATGGCTCATGATTATGGATTCTAACACTCTAACATCCTAACAGCTAACATTACGTTATTTCATACTTGCTCTTGTTTAGTTTTGATGGTTTAAGTGTAGATTGCACTTGTTTTGTTGAGTTTGGATGTGATGAGTTATCTTATGGGTTATACTTTGAAACGCTCTTGAACCAAGGACTAGTGATGGCTAAGGATACATGTGAGGCAACTATCATTAAGAGGATAGCATAGTTAGTGGTAGTAGTTAGTAGCCATGAGTTTTCTTTATCTTTTTACTTTGTTCTAGATATACAAACAAAAATTACAAAAATCATTTCTTCTATGTTTCTCACTTCTTCGTGTTTCACCGTACTCTTCTATTTACATTTTTTGTTCTCTTTTCTTTTGATTCTTTAAAATGTTGAAAAAATTTTAACATACACGTGAACATACCGGTAAAGTTTCTATCGCTTCCCGTCCCTGTGAATTCGACCCGTTTAGTCTCTATGCTATAACGGAAGTATCGAGGAAGTTAAAGCACACACACTTTAATATTGATTTCAAAACATACACTTTTCGTGCGCAGTTTTCCCCGATCAAATTTTGGCGCCGTTGCCGGGGATGGGAACGGTTTGATTTCACATTTTTGTCAACTTTTCTTTTTGTTTTTTGGTGTGAAGATCAAATTTCTAGCATTGCAGAAAGTCCATACTTGCTTTTGTGTGGTTGGGTAAATTCTTTTATATTATTATACTCTGTTGCTAGTTTCTATCACTTATGCACTATAATAATTTAAGTGCTAAAATACGAAAATTGGATGCTTTAAAATGGTTTAGGCATTTGCATCTAGGCAGGTGTCGATTTCAATTCCATACACTGTATTTTGTTCTTGTGTTGTTGTGATCTTGATAGAGGTGTACATATTGCATTGCATATAGTTAGGACAAACACGTGGGTGATTTACTCTCTTTCTGTGTTATTCTATTCTATATTGCACACTTGCATGAATTAAACTTAAGGGCAATACCCAAGACAACATAAGGTGGGGAAGTCATTACCCTCCTTGGCCCAAAAATCACCTCCCCATTCACCAACCTAAGTCATAATAAAAATTGCTAGACGTTAGCCCCTAGGGACATCTCGAACTCATTTAGGAGATTGACCTAAGAGGAAAGTTATTTGAAGTTGACTCTTTCAAATCGGTGTTGAAGGTTGGGGATTGAAAGGCGAAATCTCAAAGAACAGTGGTTTGGCATAATTAGGCCCGTTGCTCCGGCACGGATGCCTCCCACTGATCTTGGCCCTACCTGGTTGATTAACTCGTGGTCAGATTCTGGCAATGTACCCCTCATGGATAGTCTAACCAATTAGGAGTCGTCTAGCTTTAAGTCAGGCCTAGCATACCCTTGTTTTCCTTTTTTTTCTTATTGTTTGTTTGTTTGTTTTTCTTTTTTGTAAATTGTGAAATGGATTTTAACAGCAATTTTTTCAATCCTAATATGAATCCATATTTTACCCTGACCTCATTTGATTCGGATAACTCTGACCTGTCTATGTACAACGTAAACCAACCATACATGCCGAGTTGGGATTATCCGACTCAATATGACCCATATCCCCAATCCTATGACTATAATTTTCAAAATAACTTTCATTCTTCATAGAGTTCATGGGGATTCACCTCCTCCGAGTCAAATTTTAACCACATTGTTCACAATTTTCACAATATTCATTGCCTAATTCTACTTCATATCCTCCTTTTCCTGAATCACTAATTGAAGAAAAATCATCATTGCAAAGGACTTTGGAAGAAGCGATAGAGGCCCAAAAATAATTTGAAAACATGAGGGTCTCATCATGTCCACAAAATTTTCAAAATTCATATAGTTTTTTTCTAGAACCACTCAAAGAAAAATTACTGTGGGAAAAAACTATGAAATTTGTGCAAGAGATCGAGTACAAATAGATTGAGTTTCCATGTCCATCAGATGTTCATATGACTCACGAATCATGTAATTTTAGAAATCCAGCTTCAATTTCATCATACCAACCTGAACTTCACCAATAACAAATTCTTGATAATTTGACAAGTTATCCAATTCCTGAAATTGAACTTGAAGATGAATATGAACCTGAGCTTCAATTTAAGGATTCGAGTCCAATCCTTGAATCAATATCGACCCCTGTAGTGTTACCTAAACTAAGTAACATTCTTGAGCCAGTTTTGATTCCCATAATTCCTGAACTTGAATCGATCATTTTACCCATTCACATTTCTTCCGTGGACAAAAATCAAGATTCAATTTCATTACACCCATTTGAACTTACTCAAAATTTTGAGAACCACCTTGACATTTTAGCAAGTTATCCTTTTCTCGAAATTGAACTTGAGTTTGAAAGTGATCCTAAACCTCAAGTTGGTAACTCCATTTCACTTTTTGATTCAATAATGACTCTGGTATCTTTACCAAATTTTTTCTCTATTCCGGAGTCAACATTGAATCCTGTACCAGTACACCGTAAAATTGAATCACCAATATCTTATGATCACATTTCATTGATTGAAAAAGTGTGTAAACATCAATTCTTTAGTTTGGACCTATTTTTGAACCAATTTTGACTCCCTCTTTTGAATCTCGACTTGATCTGAGTCAAATTCCTGAGTCGGTATCAGTCTTTGTTCCTATTCTATTTGAGTCCAAATCAATCATCTCCAAAAACCTCACTTCATTGTTGGACAAGGATGTTGAAGAAAATGACTCAATAATTATTTTTGAAAATTGAAAATTAGATGGGGATAAATTTTTAAATAAGACCATTCACTCAATCATTCTTTTACTGGGTCATATTAGAAAGGTCACTGGTGGGTTTCTGCATGATCCACGATTTCTGAATTAGGCAGCAACGCTTGACACGATCAGACCACTATCGGAATCACCAGCATGAGGAAATTTTCTTCCTTTTTTATTTGTTCATGTATACATACATTCATGATGCATTGAGGACAATGCATGAGATAAGTGTGGGGGAGAACTTACTTACATGGTTAGTTTTAAATTTTCTTTCTTTACACTTCTTTTTAGGAAATTTTTAAAATTTTCTTTCGTATAGAAATTCTTTTCTTTTCTATTTACACAAGTTTTTGAATTAAGAGAAATAGATTTGATTTATTTTTAAGAAAGTTAAGATTATCTTAGAAATTAGGAAGACCTAAAATTATGAATTTTTAAACCAAGTTAAAATAATAGATCTTATTTAAATTTTAGGATAAGGAAGTAAGATTGAAAAGATAATTTGATCCTGAATTTTTTGCCTTGGATTTATGCACTTTATACTCACATAATTTTTTGGGATTGAAACAAAGTCTGAAAATGCCATAAAAAATATATTAAAAAATGATGATAAAACCACTTACTAAAGTTGGATAATTATGCCTCAGGAAATATGATTATTCATGCATAAAATGGTGGACAAAAACAAAATTTGTAGCCTTGTTTACTCGAGTCCTTAAGTCCGAGGATATTTTCATATCTGGTGCCCTAAAACAATCTGGTTTGGAGTCACCGGCTAAAGACTCACTACCCGGATAAGCTAGAAAGCCTAACAAAACTAAGGGAAGAAAAAAATATTAATATCAATAAATGGCATGAAAGTTAGAGTTGATATCCTAAAAATTTTCACTGTTCACAAAGTGCATAATTTTTCTAAGAGTTTTATGAACGATTAAAGAATCGATTAAATTTTAAATTTTTACATTTAATTTATAACAATATTTTGCATTTTGATTTAGTTTAAGGAAAAATAATTTCTGGTTAACTTATGACCTTGGATCACTTAAATTTTCACAAAATATTTCAACACTTTTCTCTATTTTAAAATGTGTTTTCAAAATACTAACATTTGATTTCTTACTTTATAGATTTTGTGGGTATAATTCGCTAAAAACCCTAAGAAGATAAAACTTCTCCTCTAGGGAAAACATAGAGGTTTAACGGCTTGTTGCACACACTCAGTGCAATCGCGTCACCTGCGAAAGTGGTGTAATAATCTTCTTAGGTAGTTTTTCTGTTTTGCTCTAGACGAGCAAAAGATAAGTGTGGGAGTGTGATAAGTATCTAAAATTGCATGTTTCATACCACATTTTCACATTTATTTAATATTAAATTTTATTAATAATACCTCTCTTGTATGTTTTTAGGTCCATGGCATGAAATGAAGAAGAAGCCCAAAAATCTCATTTAATTGGTGATTAAAATCCTACAAAATAGCCATTAACCTTGGAGGGCAATTTTGTCAAAACCAGGTGACCAAATCTGGATTCTAGGAGGTACACCCGACAAGGGGGACAAGAGGGGAGTGTACAGCAGGTGGCGCCGTGCACGCAGCTCTAGAAGAGCTGCAGAAACGCAGCAAAAGCCGTGTTTCCATGGCTCTTGTGTGGAGCCACGCGCCAAGATTTGACGGGCGGCTCCGTACCTGTACCTTGATGCCCCTTTCACCTATAAAAGCCCTGGGATTTTCAGAGCTGAAGGAGGAGGAGTTTTGAGTAGTTCTTAGGATAGTTTTTAGGGTTTTCTTCTCCATGTTATAGTTTAGGGTAGTTTAGGTTAGTTATTCTTCTTCTTCCTCCTCTTCGTATTTTTGATTTCTTGTAGATCTTGTAATAGGAGAGAGAGTGGTACATGGTTGGAAAGCAAGAGTGCTTGTAATGGAAGGTGACAATTTATGAAAGGTTTTATTTTTACCTCTCCTCGTTTTCTTCTCTCTAACTCCTTTTACATGCTTAGCTAATTTACTCTCATGGCAACTAACTACTAACCACTAACTTGCTAACTTCTTACTTGATAATCCACATGAATCTAATAGCCCTAATTGGCCTTGCTCTTGCAAGAGTTATTGATGGCTCATAATGATGGTGTCAACACTCTAACATCCTAACTCTCTCACAAGGTAACATTACTTTTATTCTATGTTTTATCTTGTTTAGTTTTGATGGTTTAAATGTAACTTGCACTAGTTTTTTGAGTTTGAATGTGATAAGTTATATTAAGTGTTATGCTTTGAAACGCTCTTGAACCAAGGACTAGTGATGGCCAAGGATACATGTGAGGCAACTATCACTAAGAGGTTAGCATAGTTAGTGGAGCCATTAGTAGTTAGTAGCCATGAATTTTCTTTATCTTTTACTTTGTTTTAGATATATAAACAAAAATCACATAAACCATTTCTTCTATGTTTCCCACTTCTTCGTGTTTCACCGTACTCTTCTCTTTTCATTCTTTATTTTCTTTCTTTTGATTCTTCAAAAATGTTGAAGAAATTTTAACACACACATGAACATACCGGTAAAACTTCTATCGTTTCCTGTCCCTGTGGGTTCAACTTGTTTAACCTTTATGCTATAATGGAAGTATTGAGAAAGCCAAAGCACACACACTTTAAATATTGATTTCAAAGCATACATTTTTCATGTGCAGTTTTTTCCCGATCATGGGGTTAGGCTCTGCAACCCAGGAAGTAGGCATTAGAACGCTGGGAGAACCCGGTAGCTATGTCTCCATTCCTTTCTCCTAAGCAAAAGAAGTTGCAGCCTGATCAGCTCCTTCGGCCATGGATGATTCGCCTGCAGGCTCTCCTCCGCCAGGATCGCAGGACCCCTGCTGCATAAACCTCGGAGGCGAAGAGTTGGGACTGCCTCCTCTTCTTCTTCTTCTTCCTCCTCCTACTTTTCAGCACCAGGAGGGATTACTTCAGGTATCCGGGGTGGAGCTTCAGCCTCAGATCCTTTTTTGGCCTTCTTCGGGCTAGGGTCGCCTTGGGAAGCAGACGCTTAAGGACGCTTGGATATAACGTGTCGAACCCTCCGAATAGGGTGTTCCTCTGTGGCTCTTACTACAGGCTCAGACATCTAGGCCACCCCTGTCCTGTTGGTCTCTCTCATTGACTCCCTTTCTGCTTCTCTCTCAGCCTCTTGGTCTTTGCTCATCCCTCACGTGCGGCTCTTGGAACCCAACTTGACCTTATACGAGGCCTTAATACTCTTGATACAAGAAGTATTCATTCCAAAGCTGGGCACTCTGCTGGCAAGAAAATACCATGTATAGAAGCCGAGGCTTGTATAGCAGTTAGGTATCCTGTGAGGTAAACTGAAGGCGGCCCTTGTTCCCCTAGCTACACTGTAATACCATGCCCGGGCGCTTTCAAATAGGTTACCGCTTAAGCGAAGGCCAGCGTTGGGGTTATCGACATACAGTTGATCATAGTCGAACTGCCTAGCAAAATAACTTGGCATATAAGGCTTGATCGTACATGAATAACCTTGCCGAAAGACCAGATTCCGGGTCGGATATTGATAAGCCACCAGAAGACTCCAGAAGGTATCCGCGTGAAATCATCCTATCCTGCAAGGTCGGCAAACTTCCCCCAATAGGACGCATCAGAGATCTCGGGGAAGCATCTATCAAGCTGATAATTCACACTGCTCAGAATAGCTTTTCGATCATAGTACATATAATACTGTGACCAGCTCGAATTCTCCAGCCTCTGCACAAAAGGGACGAAGTCTTCTGAGTGAGACACCGCAATTATCAGTGATGAGCAGTGCATGACGTACCAAGCCATCAGGTACATGTACAGAAGCTTGACTCTGGGATTGGGAGTCTTCACTTTTGGCCTTCCCTCTAACTCCACCATTTTCCTACTCTGGGAGTCTACAACAGCTTCCACTTAGCACAGGTTTTTTGTCAACACCCGCAAACCACTCTGAATGCCTACTACCTGTTGGCCCAAAGGCCTTTCACTCTAGTTTTGATGATGATTAACTCATGTAGTTAGGTGTACTAATAATCTTGTGATTTTAGTTTCAGACCATTAACCAAGATATTAGTTGGTGTTTAGCTTCAACAAGAAGAATTGGAAGCTTGCACATGTTGATTCAAGAGCCCGCGCATCAAAGATCATACATTGCACTTGCTCGGTGAATCAAGAGTTTTTGGATCGAGCCGACTTGGAGATTGCGCTCTAGCTTGGAGATTGCGCTCTACAAGAAGACTTAGGTATCCATAGTTTAGTTTGGGTTTAGATCCTAATTGTAAAGATTAGAATAGTATGATAAGCTCAAGTTCACAACACACACCTTTCATGTTTTGATTTTCGGTTTTAGGTTTAACCGATCTTGGTTTTCATGAATAGATTTTTTATCAAAACAAGTTTACATGGTTTATGTATATTAGATTTGTTCTATATACATGCATGCTTCAATTGTTTAGACAAACTTTGTTTGATAATCTATTCCATGTGTTTTATGTTTTGGTATTTACAACAAAACATATTTTTGGACTTAATGACAAAAATCATGATATATATATGTTTCTTGTATATTGAATTTCTATTCATATACAATATGCTTCAAAGTGTTTAAATATCATATTTTTGTATCATGGATAAGTTTTAGACAATGTGTATTTTCTATTCAAAATACAAGGTTTTAGAAAATACAGTTTTTGGTTTTTGGCAAAATTTCTATGACACAAAAATAGTCAAATATGTTTGAAATTTGTGTTAGGATTTTTAACACAAGTTTGTATTTCAATATAAAATGATAAAACTATTTTTGTGGAATTTTAGAGATTTTGTGGGATTTATTATAATATTTTTTCCCCAGATTTCAGACCTGATTTTTGTCTGCCAGGCTTGGCCGGTCGACTGGTACGGTCGACCGCACCAAAGAAGCCAGTCGACCGTTCCGGTCGACCGACGTGCACGGATACGTGCACGCTGGCTGACTCTGTATCCGGTCGACCGAAGCGGTCGACCGATGGAGAGCTGTTGGCTCTCAGGAATTCTCGGTCGACCGAGGCGGTCGACCGGTAGCCACAACGGTTCAGAATTTGACCGTTGGGCGGTCGACGGGCCGGTCGACCTGCAGGGTAAATCTGGCAAATATTCTGTAAACGGCTAGTTTTCTAAATTGCCTATAAATACCCCATTTGAGAGAGTTTTTCTCTAAGAATTTTTGGGCTAAAATTTTCTCTCTCTCTGGTGTTTTTGCTGCAAGAAGAAAAATAGGTTTTTGGATTCAAAGTGAACAATCTTTTGTGTTTTTGATTAAGGTTTGAAAAACCAAAGAAAAGGGATTTTGGGAAAGCTTTTGTTTGAACTTCTATATTTTGATTTCATTTGTTTCCCAAAGGTTTTTCTTTGAGTTGCTGGTTTCATATCCCTTGGTTTTATCCACACTTGAGCTAAAAGTCTACTATCTATATCTATAGGTTATTTGTGTGGAAGAAGTTGTTTGTGGTTGTTGTTGTGACCACCAAGTTGTAACCCAATCTTTTCTTAGCTTTGTGCTTTGGGTTGTATCCCTCTAGTTGAGAGGTGATCCTTGTATTGGTTGGTGATTGGGAGTTTGTTGTATTGGTTTGTATATTTGCCTCAAGGAGGAGGTTGTGATTGTTGGAGTTTGCCTCAGGGAGGAGGTTTGTAAAGAGAGGAGTGTTGGGTACTCCTTGTAAAGGGTCCTAGGTGGACGAGCTAGTGGAAATCCTTCGTGTGTCGAAGGCGGGGATGTAGAGCTGGGTGCTCGAACCTCGATAACATATCTTTGTGTTTGCGCTTGACTCATTGGCTCTCTCTCTACTCTCTCTTTACTTTGTGCCTTGCATTTATTTACATTGCTCATTCATATTTGCTTGGCTTGGTTGTGTGCATCACTTGTTGATAGCACTTGAGTGTAATTTGCATTAAGTTTTTAAATTCCGCATTTAGTTCATAGATTAGCATTGTCACCTATTCACCCCCCTCTAGGTGACTTTTCAATTGGTATCAGAGCTAGTGCTCCTGATATTTAGGTTTAACCACCTAGGAGTGATCTTGGTTTGCTAATCTTCACTTGCATTTTCATTTGCACTCATACTAGTTTGCACTCATGGCTAGCCCTCCTATGTTTGACCATTTTAGACTTGATGCTTGGAAGGTGGACATGAGTAGGCATTTAAAAACACTAGGTCATCTAGTTTATCAAGCCATTACTATAGAATCCCTCCCAAATAGTAGCAAGCATAAGAAGGCCAATGCATTAGCACTTAGAGCACTTAGAGCATCTTTAAATGAATTTCTTTTACCCGTTTTTGATCACTATGATTCGGCTTTTGCAGTTTGGAGCATCTTGACGTCTCCCGAGCTTCCAAGGATAATTAACAAGATGAGGAGATCTAAAAGAGAAAAGTCCGAAGAGCAATGCCTCATGGTCCAAGGGAAGAACTCCCTTGAGGTACAATCAGATTCTCATATTGATGATAGCTCTAGTTCCTATTGCCATGGTTGTTTTGAAGTTCAAACTTTAAATATGGAACTTGCTCAAAAGCTTGAAAATTTGTTGGAAAAACATGATTTGTTGAAAGAAGATAATCTTGTGTTGAAAATGAATTAAAGGATTTATGCTCTAATTTTGAATTGGTTTTACAAGAGAAGGAAGAGATTGCAAGTGAATGTGACTCACTTAAATCTCAACTTGAACTTGCTTTAAAGGAAAATGAATTTTTGAAAAACAAAAATGATTGTGATGATGTTGTAAAGCACAATGAGATTTTATCTTCAAAATTGGATTTTACTTTTAAAGAAAATCTTACTTTGAAAAATGATATTGATTCAATTACTAGAGAATTGGATTTGGTTTTGATTAAAAATAAATCTTTGCAAAAAGAGATTGATGTTTGCCATGCTAATGTTGCTTCATGTTCTAGCACACCTATTGCATGCTCCACTTTATCTTCGAACATTGAAAATGATATACTTTTCTTGAAGAAAAGTGTTGATAGTTTGGGCTCCACTTTGAGCCATTGTGCCATGAATCACACACGATTGGAAACCTTGGTTCGCAAGAAACAAGTTCCAACCTTGCATGCACACCCATCTAGGCATACACATGCTTTTCATGATCACCACCATCATATGTATGCTCACGTGTACACATGTACACATTGTGGTCGAAAAGGCCACCTTGCTAGATTTTGTTATGATCGCATTTTTCATGAAAATTTAGCAACTAATTATGTTTGGGCTAGAAAAGATACTAGCCCCCGTGAACCCACAAAGAAATGGGTACCAAGATCCACCTCTTTGACTTTTGATGTAGGTGGGAGCTCTCGCGTCACGTGAGGGTATTGGTGCCTTGAGGTGGATGCATTCTAAGCTAAAAGGAGAACCATTTGGATGCTTCACTCTCAGGAAATTAGGTGGAGAGGACCACCATGTTTTGGAGAACTAGAGATGCACCTTCATCGGTTTTGGTATCATTCTCTAACTCCCATTTTTATTTGCATACTTTCCATGTTCATCTATTCATAGCATGTTTGTTTCATTATTCATTATGCTTATGCTATGTTAGTTAGATTAGTGTTATACATGTTTAGTTACTTGAGCACCCATGTTTCATATGGATTTATATTTAGTGTTCTCACCTTGTTTAGAACTAACATGTATGCCCTAGATCTAAAGCACATACATTTGCATTATGACCATTTGGATGTTTATGATTATATGATGATTTGTTTTGATGACTCATGTTTTAGTATGATATATGCCATGTTTGTTAGACCCTTGACATGCATGTTTAGCTTATGAGATCACCCATGTTTAGTATGGACCCTTATTTTGTGTTCTCTTTATGTTTAGCTATCATGTTGATCATAGTTCTAATGCACATGTCTTTGTCATGCAAATCATATGGTTGACTATGATTCTTTTGTTTTAATAATTCATGTTTTTATGCTTCATGTTTTGACTACCTGCTTGAATGATAGTTTTCATTAAGACTAGGATTTATACTTGTACAACTAGTGAGCTACAAATAGACCTTTATATATGTTTGTGCTTAAACGCTCATTTGTATTCACTTGATGTACTAGTATAATCTAGTTTTGATGATTCTTGCATTTGACTTGTATTCATCATTTTACATGTTTTGTTTTAACTTCATGTATATGTCTATCTTGTCCAAACTATTGAGTATACATATACATCCTTGAGCCACGTGCATTCATGCATATACTTTGTGGACTCATCATGTTTAGGATATGTATGTATGCGTTGGTTTGTACATGACATACATATGCCTTGAAGTTTAAATCATGTTTTGATGATTTTCATGTTTTTAGGTGATTTCACATTTATGATGAATATCATGTTTTTAAGATGATTTCAATAGGTGATTTCACATCTTAGATAGGTTTCATGTTTTTGGAAATTTCTTTTGGTAAAAGTAATTTAATTTATCATGTGTAAATGTTTTAAAGGAATTTCAATATTGAGCTTGATTGTCCATTTTCATGATAAGTGTGTTTCACATATATCCTATACACTCACCTTATTAGTTTTCTCATGACCTTGTTTTCATGAGTATTAGATGGGCTTTATGGATTTTGAATGTTGATGATCATGTGATTTACATGTCCTTCATGAAATATATTTTGATTTATTGAAGAATTTCGTATTAGTTGAATCATATAACTAATTGCGATATTCTTCATGAGGTAGAGATTTTCAACAAACTATATTTCCAAATCTATTTTTGAAAACTCCTACCATCAAAGGGTGGTTGGATGGGAGATCATGTTCATGTATGCTTTATAATGAAATCATTTTTAAACTTGCACATGATTGGGTGGTAGTTGTTATGAGATATACACTTGATTTTATTGTTGTTTCAATTGGTATCATTGAATTCTTTCAATTGGTATCTAATCTTGACATCCTTTGTATACTCATATATGTTTTGTATGCATACACTTCATATAGTATCAATTTACAATTGGTATCTATTTCTTACATACATATATAGATGATTTATTTGTGCTTCAAGATATAAGTTTTGCTTATGATAAGCTTGATTTTTTTAATGACCATCATTTTCAATTGATTTAATTTTCAATTGGTTTCTTTATACAAGCATTATCATTATCTTGCTTATGCTAAGCTTGAGCTTTAACATTATTTCAATTGACTTAGTCTTAAATTGGTATATTATTTCTAGCTTAAGCATATGTTTAGTTGGTATTTCATAAAGGGGGAGAAAACTCACATTTCAATTTTTCAATTGGTATTTAGTTTACCTTTGGTTTTGTTTCCCACTCCCTAACTTTATGAGAAAAAAAATTGATTTAAGAATGATTATTGATTTTTATTGGTATCATATGCTTATAAAGATATATATCTTCAATTGGTATCAATGTGTTTTTCAATTGGTATCATGTGTTTTATTTTCAATATGTTTTAATTTCAATTGGGATCATTTCTTAAATGTTTTTATGATCACTTTCTATTGATATCATAATGCACTTCTTTGACATTTTTTAATTGGTATCATTTTTGGTTTCACCCCTTGAAGTAGTTTGTTTATTCTTTGTTTCATATATTTAGGGGGAGAAGAATTCATATCTTTTGTTTTACCCCTTTGTTGATGATTGACAAAAAGGGGGAGAAGATTTATTGGAGTTGATATGCATGAGTTTTCAGTTTTATGTTCATTTCATCTCCATTGGTATTGGTATCAAGAGCATTATGAGTTTTGTTTTTATTAGTATCCATTAGTATCAAGAGTTTTGTTTGGTAAGTTATTTGTTTTGTTTTAATTAGGAATCAATAGCATGTTTCATATGCATATTCATTTTATGTCAAGAACCTTGTTTATATGCATCTTCTTGTTTGTTTATTCCTATGCATGAGTTAAGGGGGAGCTTCTTTGAAGCTTTACTTTAATCCATGCATATATAACTCCATGAGTTTTGTCATCATCAAAAAGGGGAGATTGTTGGCCCAAAGGCCTTTCACTCTAGTTTTGATGATGATTAACTCATGTAGTTATGTGTACTAATAATCTTGTGATTTTAGTTTCAGACCATTAACCAAGATATTAGTTGGTGTTTAGCTTCAACAAGAAGAATTGGAAGCTTGCACATGTTGATTCAAGAGCCCGCGCATCAAAGATCATACATTGCACTTGCTCGGTGAATCAAGAGTTTTTGGATCGAGCCGACTTGGAGATTGCGCTCTAGCTTGGAGATTGCGCTCTACAAGAAGACTTAGGTATCCATAGTTTAGTTTGGGTTTAATTCCTAATTGTAAAGATTAGAATAGTATGATAAGCTCAAGTTCACAACACACACCTTTCATGTTTGATTTTCGGTTTTAGGTTTAACCGATCTTGGTTTTCATGAATAGATTTTTTATCAAAACAAGTTTACATGGTTTATGTATATTAGATTTGTTCTATATACATGCATGCTTCAATTGTTTAGACAAACTTTGTTTGATAATCTATTCCATGTGTTTTATGTTTTGGTATTTACAACAAAACATATTTTTGGACTTAATGACAAAAATCATGATATATATATGTTTCTTGTATATTGAATTTCTATTCATATACAATATGCTTCAAAGTGTTTAAATATCATATTTTTGTATCATGGATAAGTTTTAGACAATGTGTATTTTCTATTCAAAATACAAGGTTTTAAAAAATACGGTTTTTGGTTTTTGGCAAAATTTCTATGACACAAAAATAGTCAAATATGTTTGAAATTTGTGTTAGGATTTTTAACACAAGTTTGTATTTCAATATAAAATGATAAAACTATTTTTGTGGAATTTTAGAGATTTTGTGGGATTTATTATAATATTTTTTCCCCAGATTTCAGACCTGATTTTTGTCTGCCAGGCTTGGCCGGTCGACTGGTACGGTCGACCGCACCAAAGAAGCCAGTCGACCGTTCCGGTCGACCGACGTGAACGGATACGTGCACGCTGGCTGACTCTTTATCCGGTCGACCGAAGCGGTCGACCGACGGAGAGCTGTTGGCTCTCAGGAATTCTCGGTCGACCGAGGCGGTCGACTGGTAGCCACAACGGTTCAGAATTTGACCGTTGGGCGGTCGACCGGGCCGGTCGACCGGCAGGGTAAATCTGGCAAATATTCTGTAAACGGCTAGTTTTCTAAATTGCCTATAAATACCCCATTTGAGAGAGTTTTTCTCTAAGAATTTTTGGGCTAAAATTTCTATCTCTCTGGTGTTTTTGCTGCAAGAAGAAAAATAGTTTTTGGATTCAAAGTGAACAATCTTTTGTGTTTTTGATTAAGGTTTGAAAAACCAAAGAAAAGAGATTTTGGGAAAAGCTTTTGTTTGAACTTCTATATCTTGATTTCATTTGTTTCCCAAAGGTTTTTCTTTGAGTTGCTGGTTTCATATCCCTGGTTTTCTCCACACTTGAGCTAAAAATCTACTATCTATATCTATAGGTTATTTGTGTGGAAGAAGAAGTTGTTTGTGGTTGTTGTTGTGACCACCAAGTTGTAACCCAATCTTTTCTTAGCTTTGTGCTTTGGGTTGTATCCCTCTAGTTGAGAGGTGATCCTTGTATTGGTTGGTGATTGGGAGTTTGTTGTATTGTTTGTATATTTGCCTCAAGGAGGAGGTTGTGATTGTTGGAGTTTGCCTCAGGGAGGAGGTTGTAAAGAGAGGAGTGTTGGGTACTTCTTGTAAAGGGTCCTAGGTGGACGAGCTAGTGGAAATCCTTCGTGTGTCGAAGGAGGGGATGTAGAGCTGGGTGCTCGAACCTCGATAACATATCTTTGTGTTTGCGCTTGACTCATTGGCTCTCTCTCTACTCTCTCTTTACTTTGTGCCTTGCATTTATTTACATTGCTCATTCATATTTGCTTGGCTTGGTTGTGTGCATCACTTGTTGATAGCACTTGAGTGTAATTTGCATTAAGTTTTTAAATTCCGCATTTAGTTCATAGATTAGCATTGTCACCTATTCACCCCCCCTCTAGGTGACTTTTCACTACCATTACTGGAAGGAGAGAGATTGACTTCCCATGCGCTAGCAGGGCCGTCAGGTATACCACATCGGCGACAATCACCTCATGTGGCAGTGTTGGTACCACACAACGCTTCAACCACAACACAAGGAAGTCCGCCAGTAGAGCCTGGTAAGATATTAGAATCCGGGCTTGATGGTGAAAAATTTCAAAGACCGTATCAGGCTTAAAAGTATCCTCGTTGGACTCCATCGTATACGAGCTTGTGGAGGCACTGATCCTCTCAACAATCTCTTCATCAGTGCAAGGGTCAGACTAGCCACTGGGCTAGACTTTTCATTTATGTCATGAAAAAGGTAGCTCACTCAGGACATCTGCTTAACGCCCCTGTTCCTTCAGACGGTCGTTTGTCCGTAGATATGGAAGTGGCATAATACTTCCCAATAAGTCTCGTACACTTGAGGGTCCTCCTTCTTCATGTAACGCTCCGATCCCATAGTTACGGGGGCGTTATGTTGACATACATACGCAGGGCGGAGATACTCTCACATACGTACGCAAAGCCTCAGCACAGGAAATAGCCTCCATATATACAAGAGTTCCAACATTAAATAAGTACAAGAATACCTGCAGAAAGAGGTCAGTGAACATAACAGATATGAAAACAGGGATAAATAAGATAAGAAAAATAAATCACAAAGATACCTATGAATGGTCTGGATGATAAGTCTCCTATGTGAATTCAATGAACTATCTGACAATACGATAGCTCGCATCTCCAACCTGGGCACGCAAACCCAGGGTCATCAGATAGCGTCCTAGTGAGTGGTAAAATGAAGGAAGCAGTAATATATACTATAATAGTACAATATGATAATATATAATATCCATCAATACCTAGTATGTTATAACAGTATTATCTATTAGTATTATAAAGTCATCATTACCTAGTATGTTATTCGTATGTATATAAATAATAACCTGATGATGTCCGTGGAAAACACGAATAATCTTACTATAGTGTCATGAGTGTACAAGCATGGTGTATGCATGAAGAATATATGGAACAGAACAATATATGGTATGCAGAGTAGTGTGCCATAATAGAAAGTAAGGTAACAAAGTATACAAGTAACATGATAGTGGATAAATTATCAGGAACAATAATAAGTACAACTAAACAATAGTATACATGTATCAGGCAAGTCATGTTATTTATACAATAATAACAATCAATACCACCTGGTATTTTAATCAATCTCTTCCAGTGTCCCATACCATTGGCAATTCATACTGAAGCCTGCACTCCAGTCGAACCCATCCAGACATGGCATACAGGTACCATTATCCAAACGAGAGAATGACCAAATAGCAAGTGTTTTGTATGTCACTATTGTTATGTTATTAAATATATCATGTACTAGGTCTGAATAGCAAGCGCACTGAGGATGCCTTCATTATGCCAACACCCCGCGATGTGGGATTCTAGAGGTGGCCCCAATGGAATCAAGAGGTGGCCCCCACCATGTATGTGGTGTGGCACTTTATTCCGTGTGTCACTTAGTTCCACACACTATGTACCGGATGCCAGCATGATCATGCGTATAACAGGAATACAATATAACAAGAATATTGAGTCTGGTTAGTAACACTATCAATAACAAAAGCACCAAAGACATCCTCGTCACCCAACGCCAGGCGGAATGAGGATTCTAAAGGTGGCCACCACGGATTCAAGAGGTGGCCCCCAGCACGGATAGGTGTGATGTGGTACTTTGCTCCGTGTGGCACTTAGTTCCACACATGTTCCGCCAGACGCTGGCATAACTGTGCTAATAACTGATATGCCAGAATACAAGTATGCTAGCTTGTTAAAAATATTTATAACATATAACAAGTTAACAAGATTTTTATCAATATTGCGGTTACAGTTACATGAACAAGTATATAATGTAACAGGAGTACGTGAATATTCAAATATCAGTAATCCAGGTAATATGAGCAGTGAACCAATCAATAGGAATACAGAAACAGTCAATCGCATGTATACCAGTGAATCTATGTAACTGTGATATAAGAATAATAGTGTAAGAGTATCCGTGTAACGATATCTAGTGAAATAGTGTATCCATATATCAGTGGTTCATGAACAGGAAATAATAGTGTCGAGTGAATTGGTAACTGTTCAACAGTGGTATATGTACATAGAACAATAATATCTACTGTAACAGGTATTTACATGAAATACAATGTTGAGTGTACTTGACTATCCGTATAATAATAATACAGATACATGTAATAAAGGTGTCCACAACCATGCTGATACAAGCTCGTTCAATGTCCAGTATATCGGTGGTTCGGTAACAGTGAGTGTGTCCGAGTGATATGTATAACTGTACGCGCCAGAAAAAAGGGAAAGAAGTCTTTACTGTAAAATTTTTCTTGAATCAGATGAAAAAATTACAACAAAACTGCTTTTTCTTTCCAGTTACAAGGGAGGGAGGATGTTGAGTCTTGAATCCTCCCTTTGTTTAGTGCTGGGTTCTTTGTGTGGCGGTAGAGAGTGAATCTTGTTCTCCGTTGACCGGATGACCGTCGGGATCGTCAGGAAATCTTCTCTTTGGCTGGTAGAGGGAGTAGCATAGCTCTGTCTACCAAAACTCTCAAAGAGAAGGTAGGCAAAAAGCAGCTTGTACGCAGCAAGCTTGACGAAGAGTTAAGCTCTCTCCTGTCTCGGTCTGTCTCTCTCTGTGATCTTCTGTTCCTCTTGATGCCAGATGCCTTTCTGATCGCCCTTGTGTCTATCCCCTCTCCTCTGATTGCCTCGACCTCATAGCAAAAGAGGCTATTTATAGAGGTCCTAGGGGGTGAACGTGCCCCCTAAAAATGCTCCACGATGAGGGGCCAACTTTCCCACTTCCCCGCTATGTGGGCGGTGACTGGCCCAATAACCAGGGCGGTTATAACCGAGGCGCGGGTCTGGACCCTCGCGTCTTGATACTGAGACGCGGGTGTCGAGCCTACGCGCCTTGATGTTGAGACGCGGGTGTTGGACCCTCGCGCCTTGGTGCTGAGACGCAGGTGTCGAGCCCACGCGCCTTGATGTTGAGACGCGGGTGTCGAGCCCACGCGCCTTGATGTTGAGACGCGGGTGTCGAGCCCACGTGCCTTGATGTTGAGACGCGGTGTTGGACCCTCGCGCCTTGGTGCTGAGCCTTCGCGTCTAGAACTTGAAACTCTACTTTTTAATGGCTTGTCTTTTAGTGATTTTTAGACAGCCTACAGAACCCCCTCCAAAGTTTTCGATATTCCGCAGTTAAATTGGACGGATTTCGAAATACTTTGGACTCTAGCTGAATTCACCTCTATGACTGGACTGTTAATGCTCCGGGTTTGATCTTATCTGGAGTTGGTCTTCGTGAGTGTACTGTTGAACTCTTTGAGGCCACCAGAGTTGATCGTGTTGAGTGTCTAGATACACAGTCTAAACCTCCCCGATTGCTTTTAGTCTGTCATGGACGTGCTTTAAGCCAGGAGTGGACGATCGTCTGCTTGTGCCAGTGTACTGTTGAAACTGATTTGCAGAAGAAAGGACTGAACGCCAGTTCTTTTTGAAGAGCAGAGATAATACTGCTTTACAGACGCGACTTTCATGAGGTGCGTCTTTTGGAAATGAAAAACGCGACTGATATTCCATAAAGCAGACGCGATGTTCAGCCGGGCTGGAAAGACGCGAACTTCTTAGAGAGACGCGACTTTTTGAATGCATTTATGGTGGTGATGACGGGGCATGTCCATCGAAGAGACGCGACCGTCGGGTGCGAATCCGTGCCATGTCATGATTGCACTGCCAGTTGGCCTGGGGAACCGACGGGATTTCACCTTTTGGCGCGCGGACTTCCCGGTTCATTAAATGATCTGTTCCACGTGTCAAGCGATGACTCGCTGCAGAGCCATGGCGCATGATCTTCGCGAATCATCAAAATGATTTCTTCCACACGTCAAGCGATGACTCGTTGCAGAACTAATCGAGCCACGCGCCGCGTATCTTCGCGAATCCTTGTGCCTATAAATGGCAACAGTCAGAGAGATACCTCTTCTTCTCTGAGCGTACTTGTTTAGAGTTTTCAAGAAAAAGAGTTCTTCTTTCTCTGTTCATCTCCATTACTGGATTCTTAATCACCAATGGCACCCAAGACCAAGCCAACCGCATCCTCTTCAAGAGCGACCGTCGCCGAGGCCCAGAGGGGTGGTTCCTCCGCGCAGGAAGTCTCTTTCCCAGGTATAACGCCGTTTAGGCTTGAACTTCACCATTAATGGGAGTTCATGGAACCCCAAAAAAGATATCTTTTGGAGGAGAACCATTAACACAGAAAACAAACCGTGTTTGATTCTCAGACGCGGTCTCAGACGCGGTCTTTGAGTTGATAACCAAGGCGCGGGTTTGATGACCCGGTGCCAGCAAGTCCTGCATTTCGGATTCTTCACTTAGAATATTTCTAATTGTGAAGGGTTCGGACGCGGACTTGAAGATTTTTCATCAGGTGCAAGTTTTTGATGAATCTTGCACCTGAGCCCAAGTACTTAGAGATTTTTCATAAGTCTTGGTTTGCAAAACGCGGATTTGATCCCGCGGGTCTCACGCCTGGATGCGTATTTGCAGGTCTGGACGCGGATTCGATAATTCCTGCGTCCAGTATTTCTTCTGCGTCTGGACGCAGATTCGCAGGTCTGGACGCGGATTTGATAATTCCTGCGTCCAGTATCTCTTCTGCGTCTGGACTATAGACACTTAGCATTTTTTTGTTTGCTTCTGATAAGGTGTCTGATTAAATGTCCTTTTCTTTTGCAGTACCACACCCTTCTGCCCCACTCGCCAAGAAGCGACACTTTGGACATGTAGGTGGTGCTGACTGTGATCTGGCCTTTGTGCTACGAAGGACAGTACCTGTGACTGCTGACATGTCGCAGGAGCGCCAGAAGAGGCTCTCCAATGTTGATATGACGACCCTTCGGGTGCTTATGACCGATGCAGCATTCACAACGGATGACCGCGTCAAGCTGGAGAAGCCTGCCTTCTTCTTCGGAGATCGTATCGGTGATGGCGGCTATTCCATGTATGATGGAAATTATAGATGGCTCCGTCAGATAAGGGATAGAAGATTCTTTCTTCCAGGCATGGAGAGGATGTTCCCGCTGTCTTATCTCCAGCACATGTCCGTCCCTCGGAAGATGAAATGGGACCTTTCCCGATACGTCCCTGAGATTACCCTCGGTGACTTGGGCTCCCAGAAGGTATACCGTCATGATGGTCATGATAGGGCGGTTCTCGGCCTGTTCCCCGGGTCGCGGAAGTCTGAGCTCCCAGTTGGAGAGATACCAAAACTCGGCACTACCTTCCTCAACGCGTTTATGAAAGCGGAGGGTGATTTTCCGGTTGAGTTCCGTGCGCCCGGGTGGGTTCATTCCACCGAGAAGTATTGGTGGTGCAGGATGGTGAGCTTCGTCCTTGCCGATCTTGGAGATCTGCTAGAGCATGTGGGACTGTACCCAGCAGTCAGGGCCATGCAGTATGGCATCCCGCCGAGTTCTCAGAACTTCTTCGGGGTCCTGGAGCGTTACAATTCTCTGACGGGGACATTCTTCACCCCGGTCGGAGAGATGGGCCTTGCACTGCATGAGTTACATGAGGTCTCGGGGCTGGCAACAGGGGATTCTCCCTATGAGGAATATATCCCAACCACTGAGGAGCTCAACCTTATGAAGAAAGGGTCTCCTCAAATGTACGAGACTTATTGGGAAGTGCTATGTCATTTCCATATTTGCGGCCAGATAACCACTTGGAGGTCGGGAGGAATCAAGCAGCTGTCTTGGGCCAGTTACTTGTTCAACAATGTCAATAAGAAAGACCATCCAATAACCCGACTGGCTCCCAGCTCTGACAAGGAAATTGATGACAGGATCGCCCAGGCTCCTGAAGGCTTCTACACCACGGTTTCGAACGAGGACGGTTTCGAACCTGACATGGTCTTCGAAAGCTTTCACCATCAAGCCCGGACCCCTATCTCCGATCGAGCATTGTTGGCGGGCTTCTTAATGCTGTGGCTGAAGCGTTGTGTGGTGCCCACGCTGCCACATGAAGTCATTGTTGCCGATGTAGTGTACCCGGCGGTGCTCCTGGCCTATGGCAGTCCCATAGCCCTTCTTCCGGCCATGGCGGCTGGCATTCAGAGTGGGTTGCAGGCGTTAAACTAGGCTTTCTGCGAGGCAGGGAGGGCTGTCGACTCCCATGGCAATCCGATCCTTGACTCAGAGGGGAAGCCGACGGTGAAGCGCCCCAACCCTCGGATCGAGCTGCCTTACACGTACCTCATGGCTTGGTACTTGATGCACTGCCCTTCCCTGATGACGCCGGTGTCTTGGAGTGAGGGTTTCGCCCCTTTTGTACAGTGGTTGGAGGGTTCGGACTGGCGTAATACTTATACGTATTTCGTCCGGAAGTGCAATTCAGATGCTTCGAACTACCAGCTCAATCGCTGCTTCCCCGAGATCCCTGGTGCATCTTTCGGGGATCTATTTACTGATTTCGTGGGCCCAGATGACTTCACGAGGTTATCCACGGGGGTCTTCTGGTGATTGATCAACATTCGGCCCGGATATGTGCTTTTCTGGCAAGGGACTTCATGCACAATCGAGCTGTACATGCCGAATCGTTTCGCCCGACAGTTCGGCTACGATCAACTCTACATCGGCAATCCCAATGCTCGACTCGCCTTCGAAGGGAACTTGTTCGAAGGTGCTCGGGCTTGGTACTACAGTGTGGCCGGAGGGACGGAAGCAACTTTCCGTCTACCTATCGAGGGATCAAAGTACCGTATGAGCTTCAGCTTCTGCTCCTGGTACTTCTAAGTCAACCAGACACCATACTTTGTTCCGGAGTATTCATGCATTGAGAGTATCAATGCAAATCTCGAAGCAAGGTCTGAGTCCGGTAAACGCTCGCGAGGCGTCGAGCAGTACCTGAAGGCTCTGAGGGAGATCGGGAGAAGGTCAAGGGAGGAGCCGCGAGCAACAAGGGCGGAGCCGCGAGTAATAAGGGCGGAGCCGCGACCAACCAGGGCTCGACAGGCGGTGAGCAAGCGTCGTCAAGGCTCTACTGCCACTGCTGAGCCTGCCCCAAAGAAAGTCCGGAGAGACTTGACGGCTGCAGTTTCTCGATCCGCGGACATCCCTTCTGGTGTTGGGGAGCCGAGGGAGGAAGAGGTGGACAAGGATGACACTCCCTTAGTCCATGCCCGCAGGTTACACCGTAGGAGCCTCAGGATTGCAGAGGAAGGGGAGCCTACTAACAGACCCACCGCCACTGACGAGACCGAGCAGCTCGAGGTCGATATAATAAGCGGATGCGATGTTGAGATTCCGGGGATCTCAGCTCAACCTGAGTCTTCCTCAGCTCAGAGGAGGGATGAGGCACAACAGCCTGGGTCTCCTTCTGTCTTCATCTCCAGTCCTCGGAAGGTTGACCCCAGCCCTACTACTGGGGTGTTTAGAGGCAAGGCTCCGGCTACCGAGGCCACTCACGTTGTACTGTGGTCTTCCTCATCCGCAGAGGAAAGCAATTTTGAGGATGAGGTCGATTATGGTGACGAACCCGCTCCTCCTGATCCGAGCAAATTCTCACACATCTCTGAGGAGGAGATATATGGGTGTGAGCCGGCGACGATGTCACCACCAGCGGTTGCTCCTGCTGAAGGTACTCTTTTCACCTTCTGACCTGATTTACCTTTTCATTTTGAAGAGGAGGCTTTAACATTTTCCTTTTATGCTGCAGGATTGGCTGAGGATACCGAGGCTGCAACCTCCTCGCATATCGAGGAGATGATGCAAAAGTTGACCCAGCCGGAAGGAGTTGAGACTCCAGCTGCCGAGACTTCTACTCTGCAGGAAGAGGAGGCCACCACTGAAGTCAGGGAGACTTCTCCTCTGCAGGGTTCGCCCAAGGATTTGACATCTCTGGACCTCCAGCTTGGTAAGGAAGTTTTGATGTCTCGGCTGTTTCTCTTTTTACCATTCGGGCTAATGTTGAGATAACTTGCAGAGAGAACTGGGGGGGCCCAGGTAGAGAGTCTGACGGTCAGTGTCCCTCCGGAAGGCCACATGGCCCAAGCCTTGACTGGGGTTTCTGAGGAGGTCGAGCTCACTACCCTGTCATCGGCTGTGGAGGCTCCTGCAGAAGTGGTATCCCCAGAAGCGCCAGTGGCTGCTCCTGCTCCTCCCGTACCCGTGGTCAGCTCGACTCTTGCACCAACAGAGCCGATCTACATCCCCCACCCCGTGATAGAAAGGGGATCGGGGAGCACTTCGAATGATGATATCATGGAGCTTTTGACACGCCAGGCGGTGCAGCAGTTCCTTACCTCGATGCAAACATGCATCGATTTCGTCCTGACTAGGGGTAGCTCCCTTGACTTCGCCCAGATGTTTCTCGGAAACCAGGTCGAGAACATCAAGTTGGCCGGAGGCCCTTCGCTAGCTCACGCGAGTCAGCTGCTGGTGGATAAGCTGGGATAGCACCTAAGAGAGCTTCGATCCCTGGAGGATGATGCCGGTTCATCCCACGAAGCCCAAGAAACGCTGAATAGGCTTCTTGTTGCTCAAGAGCAGGAGCGAAGGGAGGTGGAGGAGAAGATCACCGATAGCACTCGTCTTCTTGAACGTGTCCAGGCTGATCACCAAAGGCTGGCGATTGAGTCCGAGGAGTCAAAAACGATCATACAGGCCGCAAAGCAGGCTATCCTTGACTCTCGGGCTGTTATAGCCAGGGCTGAGGCCATGATTGTCTTCAACGAACAGAGGCTTGCTACCTCTGAAAAGAGGCTAGCGGAGTTAGAGGTTGCCAAGGCGCAAGCTGAAGCGGACCTCTCTGTTCGTTCGTCCATGCTGGAATCCCTCCGAGTGCAAGCGCAGGGATTTTTGTCTGAAGCGGATCTGCGGGCCCGAGCTCTCATGGAGGTTGAGAAGGCGCGTCAACATAAGATACATCGCCTTAGAGAGCAAATCCGTTCTTTGGCGGACCAGGACTTGTAGCCTTCTCTTTTTTTTTTTTCAAGAAAAGGACACTCTGTTCACTAAGAGTGTTTTGTATTAACTTTTATCATTTTTGATATAATAAAAGTCTTTGAAGTTTTTGGTTCCACCTCCTTCGTTGCCTTGCTGTGGATGAACTCGACCTCTTGATCACAATCTTTGATTAACTGACTGTGAATGCTGAACTTAGGTGAGACTAAGTTCTTTAAATGAAACGCGGCGTTTGACCCATAGGACCTTAGGTAGAACTAAGTCCTTTTGATGAGACGCGGCGTCAATTTATGGCGAGACGCGGTCATCAGTTCGCGGCGTCAATCCATAGGGAGACGCAGCGGCGTCAACTCGCAGAGAGAAACGCGGCTTTGAGTAACGCGAGTCTGTCCTGTCAATGAAGACGCGACTCGAGCGGACGCGAGGGACGCGGCCTTGTGTATTTTCCCATTAATCTCAGAATGGACTAAGTCCTTTGCTGAGTCAAGTGCTTTCCCTTAAAATGGGCCCTGTTTGCTGAAGGGACGCGATTCTGAGTCACGCGGACTTTCCTTTGGAACGCAGGTGGACGTCATTCATTCTGAAAAAGGAGACGCAGGTTCCAGGACGCGGTTTTCCCATCTGCGTATCGATGTAACTTCCAGACGTTACATGCGGCCTGACATAAAGATTTTATGAGATCTTTGAACGTCAAGTCTTCACTGACTATTGGGAAACCGGGTCATCCGTTGTTTCCCGAAGCAGTTGTCCACGCGTCGGTTCTTCATTGGACTTGGGCGTTAATACCCTTTAATGTAAAACCGGCGCTGGCGGTTGGAGACCAGCGTCTTCAACGTTTCCCGAAGCGACCCTCCACGCGTCAGCTTCCCATTGGATTTTGACAATCGTGCGGTCATTAAGGCCGACGGTTCCAATTGATGAACCATTAATGACGGTTACCAGGAGCGGCCTATAAATAGGGGCTCGCCTTCTTTAGCAGTCCCAGTCTTAGACTATTTTCCCTTTTAAGAGAACGATTGCTCTGAGAACTTCCGCCTTCTTCAGAGTTTCTAACAGGGGTACTGTCTTCATGGATAAAGACGACTCCGGGGAAGATGACCCAGAGCTTTTATGCTTCTGTTTGGTCTCTTCAGGACAAAGTGTCTCTCTGATCACCTTCCATGTCCATACTCTGATGCAGAGAGTTAAACTCTTGACAGAGGCCTCTGCTGGTATGCCGTCCCGACTTGCCGTGATGTTTCTAGTCCACCTAGGTTTGCACTTTCGCATCTCTTGAAGAGGTTGTCATGAAGTCATAGTTGGTGCATTCCTTCTAGAATTTGCGCCACCGACTTAAACTTCCCTGGACGTGAGTACAGAAGTCTTTGGCACTTGGCGCTGACTTTGCTCATAAAGCTCGCGTTTTAAGGCCACTGACTTGGATGAATTCTAACTCGGGCCGAAGGTTTCAGACCCGAATTTTGCAACCCCTGTTCCCTCGACAGGGAGATGGTAATTTTCGGCGTCTGAGTCCTTTCGCGCCTTGTGTTTTCAGCACGGGCGCAAAATGAGACCGCGTTTGAATCCTGTGTGTGGCACAGTTTTGATTCGCGTCTGCTTCTGTTGACGCGGTATTTTGACTCACTGCGCGGGCTCATTCCCGCGTCTGAAGTCTTCGACAATAGCCGCGTCTGTTACTTAGTTTTCTTTGTTGAAGTATACTAAGTTCCAGATTTTCTGATTCCTTTGTTTATTCCTTGCAGGTAGGCTTGATCGTCCTTTTTCACGTTCGCTGGGCCCCTGGAAGAATATTTCGGCCGGCGAATTTGTTCGATGTTCGTCTACAAGGGAATATATTACGGTCCTCGTCGTCTACAAGGGAATATATTATGTCCCTGATGAGGACTTAACCCTCGCCAAGGTCTCTTCAGGTCCACTGCACCAGTCATGCCTGCTGGCAAGGGATGGTTAGGGTAAGTATGGCGGCGAGGAGGTTACGGTGGATACAGTGGCAGATAGGATCCTCTTCCTCTCCCACTCCAGAAGTGACATCAAGGACACTCCATGTTCGTTGGATGGCCTTCTGGCGAAAGAGATGCTCATGAAGGAAGGGTTGCCTGGCTTTCTGCTGCCACCTGACCTCAAGAACACCATTGCTCTTAGCTTAGTCAGCTAGGGCTCTTTCGATGTTTACACATGCATCGTGGTGCGGCCAGCTTCTATTGTCACCACAGTTTGGCGCTTTTCCAAACGTCGTGCACTTGGAATCAGATGCGGCTTCAAGGAGTGAGTACGGCCTCTGAGAGAGAGAGGGACTTCTTTGTACTCCTTAATTGTAACACTCAATCTTATTGTATAAGAGAGCGTTTTAACTGTAACACTCAATCTTATTGTATAAGAGAGCGTTTTAACTGTAACACTCAATCTTATTGTATAAGAGAGCATTTTGTATCACTTTCATATGCCTGGAAATAAATAAAAGTGACACTTTTCTTTTTGCTTCTTTCATTATCTTGAACTCTTTGGCTTCAGTTAGACTCATAGAAGCAAAGAATCTTTGACTTTGTCAAAATTATGATAATAATCTTAATAAGTCAAACTTTGTAGGGAAAGATCCTATTTCAGGAACTCTCACAATACTGTCAGAGGTGTAATATTAACTTGACAGAGATGAAATAATTTTTGGTGGACCTGCCACTTTATAAGAGAAAGTGACAAGTAGAATTGGTACCCCCAGGGAGGGTGAACTTTTATCAAGTGTTTGGGATTAACTTGATTGAGCTCAGCTGGGGATTTGATGGAAACACTGTTGATGGTGTAGTATTAACCTAACAATGCTTTTAGGTAGACTTGTTATTCTGTTGAAGAGAATAACAAGTGAGACTAGACTCGTGGGGAATCTAGGAAAGTTTGTTACCGTTAGGGGTGTGATATTAACTTAACGGGTTGAAAGTGGTCTTGTCAGAAGTGTAATGTTAACTTGACAAGGATGTGAGTCAGAGGTGTGATATTAACTTAACTCAGAAGTGTCACTGTCATAAGTGTAATGTTTAACTTGACAGTGAGGGTAATGCTAGAGGTGTAATGTTGAACTTGGCATTAGTCATCTCGGCTTATATGAGGAAGTCTGAGGGAAAGTCATGGCCATAGGTGTATTGTTTAACTTAGCAATGACTTGATGCTAGAGGTGTAATGTTAACTTAGCATCATCCATTTCAGCTTCGATATGGAAGTCTGAAGAAAAGTGACTGTCAGATGTGTAATATTAAACCTGACAGAAACCTGATTACTGTTTAGAGGTGTGGTGTTAAACTTTAACAGTAATTTGTTAGAGGTGTAGTATTAACTTGACAAAGATTGACTCATTGTAACGCCCCGATCCCGACGGGTACGGAGACGTTACTGCAACGTATATACGCAGGTCAGAAATACCCTCACGTATATACGCTAAGCATCAGTACAGGCAAGAATCAGAGTACGGAAGCAAATGGTGCATTATACATTCCAACACATGAGTACAATTACAAAGTTATCACCAGAGGTGACAAATATTATAATAATATTACATCACCAACATGGCGCAAATGCGAGAATACAAAGGATGTACAAGTATGAACAGTACAAAAGGCACTCACGAGTTTACAAAAGGAAAACTCGAGAGGCACACAGGGGGCCTGGAAGGATAGAGCTTCAGATGGTCTGCTGGAGATCCATGCTACCGCTGCGCCACTCTGATCAACAACTGAGAGAATCCGCACGCTCCAAGCTCCAAGACCTGGACATGAGGATCCAGGGGAGTCAGATGAAACTCCCCAGGCGAGTGGTGATGTAAATGCCAGATGGCGTGCTGAGATAAGTACAAGTGCATCGATAAAACCGAATCATAATCATGCATTGAAAACCGTGTCGTGAGCAGAAGCAAGTAAGCAAGTAGATGTCAGACAGGAAGTACTCAGGGTATGATGAGAACAGGAGACTGGTGGAATAGAATACAGGGAATAAAGCAGGGTATGAACAGCTAATATGATAATAATCATAAAACCGGAAATCCGAAGTAAAATCCAGTACAAGCAAATATGACGAGGCATATCACAGATTCATAGCCGTCTAAGTTGCAGGCTTCAGTATGCGTCCCATTCCACATACTTTTACTTACAACTTAAAGAGCAGGTTATTATCTTGACACTTTATTATTACTCGTCTTACCCTGATATCTAGATATGTCAACTAGCGTCCCAGCACACATATATCCATATCTGAGTAAAGCAAGACTGTTATTGGAAACCAGCGGGGGTATCAACGAACTATGTTTACAGTGGGTCCCGTACATACCCGGGACCACGGCCCAGGATTGTTCCGTTGCTTGGTGACGGAACCTGCCGCAAGGCGATCAGGAGGGTCTTATGGATGCCCTTATCATGATGGTACCAGGAAGGAGGGAGCCAGCACTCCCCTCGGTCGCCTGGAGGCCCTCAGGTCAGACCGGAAGTTTTAGTTGCACAACATGCCTAATACCACTGTAAACACGAACACATATTGATAGCCGCAAGTTTCCCCCGACCCGATGCAAGTTGTTCCTTTTTATGATTTATTTGGTAATTATCAATTTACGGGAATAACAGGTGTAAGACATGATCAGGAGTTCAGGAGTTCAGGTCACTGTATGTAATACAGGATAACAGGTCACTGTACATAGTACAGGATAACAAGGCAGGATTCCCGTAAATGTGATAATCACAAGGTCAAGTATATCATGCCGGGTGTCAAGTGATAGCATGATAGGGGAGTGATATTTGGCAGGTGACCAATCATGTCAAGAGATTGATATTAGTCCGGTGGCAAGTCATGTCATAACAAGGGGTCTTGCCAAGTAGTAGCATGTCTAGAGTCAGGTGATAACACATCAGGTGTTAAATAATAGCAGGTAAATGGCAGGTATGAAGTAATGTCAGGGCAAGTGTTAACATATCAGGTAAATACATGGCATGTGATAGAGTAGTAGCTGAGCACATTCAAGCGGAGCTGAGCAAGCTGGAGGCACAGACAGCAAGCAGTATTTAACACTGGAGCGTCTGACAAGATTACCGGGACAACTCGGCTTAAAGTGCGAGTAGAAAATCCGGCAGCATCTCGCCTAGACGAATCTAGTGGTAAAACGCTGAACGCTGATCATGATAACCAGGCGGAGCTGAACAAGTTGGAAGCACAGGCAGCGAACAGGGTTTAGACACTAATACGCTTGGCGAGGTTACCGGGATAACTCATTTTAGAATACGAGTAGAAAATCCAGTAACAAACTTGCCTAGACGAATTTAGTGAATAAAGTGCTGAGCGCTAAGTATGCTCACCAGACGAAGCTGAGAAACCTTACGGTCCCAATCACTTCTCTTTCGAGATAGTGAGAGACCGGAGGCTGAAGGGTCCGAGTACGCTCGGAGTTTAAGTGCACTCTCGGTGGCTACTAGCCATCCCAGGAGTGGGCAGAAACCCAGAGTCCAATCGACCACGAAGGGTTGGTCATGCATGGTATAAAGCAACAAAGTACATTACAGGCATGGTATATGTACAAGAATTAAACTACCCTAATACAAGCATTCGTCACAGAGCAAGACATGTCCAGTCATTGGCACTCGGCCATACACAAATACAGGGACTCAGCCCAATACATTTAAACATGGAATAAAATACATGTCGACCCGACAAAGCGGGGAAACCCAAATGGAGGCGAGGACACTCGCCGAAATGAGAAAGTCAAGAAGAAAGCGAAACACTCGCCTAAATCACCGGAAATGCTGAAAAGTCCGAAATCCAAGGAACTCGCGCACGCGCCATAAATAGAGAGAGAAACCTGGAGAGAAAAGTATATGGAAAGAGAGAGTGCACAGGGAGACGCGGGTTTTGAGAGTGAGATGCGGGGGTCGCAGACGCGGGAGTATCGTCGCGGAATATGAGACGCGGGAATCACAGACGCGGGAGTCGCGTCGCGGGATGCCACAAACGCGGGGTTCGAGATCCGCGTTCAAGTCAGGACGCGAGGAGAACGCAGACGCGGACGTAGGTTCTGCGTCGCGTTAATCACGAGAAGAACACAGACGCGGGTATTAGCTCCGCGTTGTGTTGACACGAGAGGGACACAGACGCGGGTATGGATTCCGCGTTGCGTCGATACAATAACGCGAAGGCCACGTTAAGGGATTGCCTAGACGCGGGGGTGAGATCCGCGTTAGGAATCAACAAAGAGGAAGAGAAAGGTGATGTTTGGTGGTTGAAGTAAAGGAGATGGAGGTGGTATTGTGATGGTAAAAAGTGATGGTGGAAGTGAAGATGGTGGTGGTCATGCTTGTGTTGTCTTTGCAATTGTCACCGAAATGATTACTGGAATAATCGTGAACGATTACCGAAATAATCATCGGAGATGTTGCTTGCAATTGTCACCGAAATGATTACCGGAATAATCGCGAACGATTACCGAAATAATCATCGGAGATATTGCCGACGAAGCAGAGCTTGGCACCAATCCAAAGGAGGTGGCCGGCCCTTGATGTGGTGATGGGGTGGTGATTTTGTGGAGGGTTTTGATGGTGGTGGTATTTTTGGAAAAGGTAAAGGAGATGGTGGAGGTTTTGGTGGAGTTTGTTGGAGTTTGTGGTGGTTTACATGGAGATGGAGGAGGAAGAAGATGATGGTAGTGAGTTGGAGAAGTTGTAGTGGTTGTTGTTGTGGTGGAGATGAGGGAGGAGTTGGTGGTGGTTAAGTTTTGGTGGAGAGAAGAATGAAGTAGAATGAAGAAGGAAAAGTTTATATAGGAATTGGAATTGTGAAGGTGATGTCAAAATGTTAAAGAGAGGGTTTTATTTGTAAAATCGAGGGGTGAAGTGGATGTTTGGCCGGCCATGGTGATGGGAGAGGAGTTTGAGTGGTTTTGGATATTTTGGAGAAGATATTTGTGGTGGAGAAGATATTTTTGAGAAGATATTTTTGGTGGAAGAATGGAGAAGTTTGGAGAATTTGGTGGAAAGAAAAGGAAAGAAAGAAAAAAGAAAAAGGGAAAAGAAAATGAAAAAAAGAAGATATTTTATTGGAAGAAAAAGTGAAAAATAATTAGAGTGGCGGATTCCCGGGATTCGGTTGCGGATGCGGAAAACTTTTGGAAAAATACCGGAATCGTCCGAAAATCAAGTATCTCGGAACGACCCGCAAAAATTCTCAAAAATCACGAATATTATTCTAAGAATCATGGTGAAATTCGTTTCAAGAAATTCTTTATAGGTTTTAAAATAAAAATCCTGGAATCGGCCGTCAATATCGGTCGACGCCAAATCGGGCAGAAATTTGATAAATTCTGAAATGCCCAAAAAATGAATTAAGATAGTAAATATTATTCTAAGAATATATGGGAAAGCGGTTTCTCAAAATTTGACTCCATTTGTAAATTAAAAATCTAGGAATCGATCAGCGGTGTTGGTCGACACCGGTTTTGAAGATTTTCCATTTAATTCAGGAAAATTCCAGAAAATCATAAAAATTCTAAAATATTGGAAAATGATGTTTAAAACTGAAATGGGTCAAATCGGAATACCAGAAAGACCAAATTGAGTAATACACTAGGATCGGGTCCCTGGTTCAGAGAAGAGTAGACTCTGAGTCCACGAATCCTGATTCAAGACAAAACGATCATATAAATAATTCATAATACAAAATAAATATAGGAAGTAAATCAAAAAATACGATCGAAAAATCTGAATACGCAACTAAGTACGTATTCTGGGAGCGGGGTGTTACAATCCATCCACCTTACAAAAAATTGCGTCCTCGCAATTTTGATAAGGGGTAAATTGAACACAAAGGGGACATGGACGGGAATTATACCAATTAAGATATGAAGCACTATAGGTAGAGATCTCAAGTTGACTGAACAATGATCAGACTATAGACATCCTCTGCACTTTCGGCTGTATAAATCTTCGAACAATGCCGAATATTACTGACTGATAACATAGCTTTGCAATAGAATTCCCGCTGCACTACATACTTAATGTCGCTTTGAGGATGAGCCAGAATACTGAAGATAAAGAAAACCCTGATAGTCCTGAGCATAACAAAGAAGATCGATAATTGAGAATTCCGAATACCAGGCATCAATCACTCTGAAAGATATAGCCGAGAATGTAGAATATCCGTAGAGAATTCCGACAACTGACTTCTGAAAGATAACCCGATTAGGATCAATCCTGGGAATACCCGAGCACCATAGAGTCAGCCGAAGAGATCATATAATAGCTTTCTTCAGAACCAGCCACTACCTCTCTAGTCTACTCATATCTTAAGTTGGTATAAGGCTTCGAAAAACCAAAACAGGGAAAAGATGGAAGGGATTAGGAATCAAAGGAAAGATGATCAAGAATAGATAACTCTGTACTTGTAGTTGGATTGTATAACCAGGACTCATGCATTCCAGTTGCAAATTTCTTTACCATTAATTTGCCGTCTGGACGTACTGAGGATGTAGAACCTAGGCTCTGATACCATCCTGTAACGCCCCGATCCCGATGGGTACGGAGACGTTACTGCAACGTATATACGCAGGTCAGAAATACCCTCACGTATATACGCTAAGCATCAGTACAGGTAAGAATCAGAGTACGGAAGCAAATGGTGCATTATACATTCCAACACATGAGTACAATTACAAAGTTATCACCAGAGGTGACAAATATTACAATAATATTACATCACCAACATGGCGCAAATGCGAGAATACAAAGGATGTACAAGTATGAACAGTACAAAAGGCACTCACGAGTTTACAAAAGGAAAACTCGAGAGGCACACAGGGGGCCTGGAAGGATAGAGCTTCAGATGGTCTGCTGGAGATCCATGCTACCGCTGCGCCACTCTGATCAACAACTGGGAGAATCCGCACGCTCCAAGCTCCAAGACCTGGACATGAGGATCCAGGGGAGTCAGATGAAACTCCCCAGGCGAGTGGTGATGTAAATGCCAGATGGCGTGCTGAGATAAGTACAAGTGCATCGATAAAACCGAATCATAATCATGCATTGAAAACCGTGTCGTGAGCAGAAGCAAGTAAGCAAGTAGATGTCAGACAGGAAGTACTCAGGGTATGATGAGAACAGGAGACTGGTGGAATAGAATACAAGGAATAAAGCAGGGTATGAACAGCTAATATGATAATAATCATAAAACCGGAAATCCGAAGTAAAATCCAGTACAAGCAAATATGACGAGGCATATCACAGATTCATAGCCCGTCTAAGTTGCAGGCTTCAGTATGCGTCCCATTCCACATACTTCTACTTACAACTTAAAGAGCATGTTATTATCTTGACACTTTATTATTACTCGTCTTATCCTGATATCTAGATATGTGAACTAGCGTCCCAGCACACATATATCCATATCTGAGTAAAGCAAGACTGTTATTGGAAACCAGCGGGGGTATCAACGAACTATGTTTACAGTGGGTCCCGTACATACCCGGGACCACGGCCCAGGATTGTTCCGTTGCTTGGTGACGGAACCTGCCGCAAGGCGATCAGGAGGGTCTTATGGATGCCCTTATCATGATGGTACCAGGAAGGAGGGAGCCAGCACTCCCCTCGGTCGCCTGGAGGCCCTCAGGTCAGACCGGAAGTTTTAGTTGCACAACATGCCTAATACCACTGTAAACACGAACACATATTGATAGCCGCAAGTTTCCCCCGACCCGATGCAAGTTGTTCCTTTTTAAGATTTATTTGGTAATTATCAATTTACGGGAATAACAGGTGCAAGACATGATCAGGAGTTCAGGAGTTCAGGTCACTGTATGTAATACAGGATAACAGTTCACTGTACATAGTACAGGATAACAAGACAGGATTCCCGTAAATGTGATAATCACAAGGTCAAGTATATCATGCCGGGTGTCAAGTGATAGCATGATAGGGGAGTGATATTTGGCAGGTGACCAATCATGTCAAGAGATTGATATTAGTCCGGTGGCAAGTCATGTCATAACAAGGGGTCTTGCCAAGTAGTAGAATGTCTAGAGTCAGGTGATAACACATCAGGTGTTAAATAGTAGCAGGTAAATGGCAGGTATGAAGTAATGTCAGGGCAAGTGTTAACATATCAGGTAAATACATGGCATGTGATAGAGTAGTAGCTGAGCACAACCAAGCGGAGCTGAGCAAGCTGGAGGCACAGACAGCAAGCAGTATTTAACACTGGAGCGTCTGACAAGATTACCGGGACAACTCGGCTTAAAGTGCGAGTAGAAAATCCGGCAGCATCTCGCCTAGACGAATCTAGTGGTAAAACGCTGAACGCTGATCATGATAACCAGGCGGAGCTGAACAAGTTGGAAGCACAGGCAGCGAACAGGGTTTAGACACTAATACGCTTGGCGAGGTTACCGGGATAACTCATTTTAGAATACGAGTAGAAAATCCAGTAACAAACTTGCCTAGACGAATTTAGTGAATAAAGTGCTGAGCGCTAAGTATGCTCACCAGACGAAGCTGAGAAACCTGACGGTCCCAATCACTTCTCTTTCGAGATAGTGAGAGACCGGAGGCTGAAGGGTCCGAGTACGCTCGGAGTTTAAGCGCACTCTCGGTGGCTACTAGCCATCCCAGGAGTGGGCAGAAACCCAGAGTCCAATCGACCACGAAGGGTTGGTCATGCATGGTATAAAGCAACAAGGTACATTACAGGCATGGTATATGTACAAGAATTAAACTACCCTAATACAAGCATTCGTCACAGAGCAAAACATGTCCAGTCATTGGCACTCGGCCATACACAAATACAGGGACTCAGCCCAATACATTTAAATATGGAATAAAATACATGTCGACCCGACAAAGCGGGGAAACCCAAATGGAGGCGAGGACACTCGCCGAAATGAGAAAGTCAAGAAGAAAGCGAGAACACTCGCCTAAATCATCGGAAATACTGAAAAGTCCGAAATCCAAGGAACTCGCGCACGCGCTATAAATAGAAAGAGAAACCTGGAGAGAAAAGTATATGGAAAGAGAGAGAGTGCACAGGGAGACGCGGGTTTTGAGAGTGAGATGCGGGGGTCGCAGACGTGGGAGTTGCGTCACGGAATAGCAGACGCGGGAATCACAGACGCGGGAGTCGCGTCGCGGGATGCCACAAACGCGGGGTTCGAGATCCGCGTTCAAGTCAGGACGCGAGGAGAACGCAGACGCGGACGTAGGTTCTGCGTCGCGTTAATCACGAGAAGAACACAGACGCGGGTATTAGCTCCGCGTTGTGTTGACACGAGAGGGACACAGACGCGGGCATGGATTCCGCGTTGCGTCGATACAATAACGCGAAGGCCGCGTTAAGGGATTGCCTAGACGCGGGGGTGAGATCCGCGTTAGGAATCAACAGAGAGGAAGAGAAAGGTGATGTTTGGTGGTTGAAGTAAAGGAGATGGAGGTGGTATTGTGATGGTAAAAAGTGATGGTGGAAGTGAAGATGGTGGTGGTCATGCTTGTGTTGTCGTTGCAATTGTCACCGAAATGATTACCGGAATAATCGTGAACGATTACCGGAATAATCATCGGAGATGTTGCTTGCAATTGTCACCGAAATGATTACCGGAATAATCGCGAACGATTACCGAAATAATCATCGGAGATATTACCGACGAAGAAGAGCTCGGCACCAATCCAAAGGAGGTGGCCGGCCCTTGATGTGGTGATGGGGTGGTGATTTTGTGGAGGGTTTTGATGGTGGTGGTATTTTTGGAAAAGGTAAAGGAGATGGTGGAGGTTTTGGTGGAGTTTGTTGGAGTTTGTGGTGGTTTACATGGAGATGGAGGAGGAAGAAGATGAAGGTAGTGAGTTGGAGAAGTTGTAGTAGTTGTTGTTGTGGTGGAGATGAGGGAGGAGTTGGTGGTGGTTAAGTTTTGGTGGAGAGAAGAATGAAGTAGAATGAAGAAGGAAAAGTTTATATAGGAATTGGAATTGTGAAGGTGATGTAAAAATGTTAAAGAGAGGGGTTTATTTGTAAAATCGAGGGGTGAAGTGGATCTTTGGCCGGCCATGGTGATGGGAGAGGAGTTTGAGTGGTTTTGGATATTTTGGAGAAGATATTTGTGGTGGAGAAGATATTTTAGAGAAGATATTTTTGGTGGAAGAATGAAGAAGTTTGGAGAATTTGGTGGAAAGAAAAGGAAAGAAAGAAAAAAGAAAAAGGGAAAAGAAAATGAAAAAAGGAAGATATTTTATTGGAAGAAAAAGTGAAAAATAATTAGAGTGGCGGATTCCCGGGATTCGGTTGCGGATGCGGAAAACTTTCGAAAAAATACCGGAATCGTCCGAAAATCAAGTATCTCGGAACGACCCGCAAAAATTATCAAAAATCAAGAATATTATTCTAAGAATCATGGTGAAATTCGTTTCAAGAAATTCTTTATAGGTTTTAAAATAAAAATCCTGAAATCGGCCGTCAATATCGGTCGACGCCAAATCGGGCAGAAATTTGATAAATTCTGAAAATGCCCAAAAAATGAATTAAGATAGTAAATATTATTCTAAGAACATATAGGAAAACGGTTTCTCAAAATTTGACTCCATTTGTAAATTAAAAATTCAGGAATCGATCAGCGGTGCTTGTCGACACCGGTTTTGAAGATTTTCCATTTAATTCAGGAAAATTTCAGAAAATCATAAAAAATCTAAAATATTGGAAAATGATGTTTAAAACTGAAATCGGTCAAATCGGAATACCAGAAAGACCAAATTGAGTAATACACTAGGATCGGGTCCCTGGTTCAGAGAAGAGTAGACTCTGAGTCCACGAATCCTGATTCAAGACAAAACGATCATATAAATAATTCATAATACAAAATAAATATAGGAAGTAAATCGAAAAATACGATCGAAAAATCTGAATACGCAACTAAGTACGTATTCTGAGAGCGGGGTGTTACAATCCATCCACCTTAAAAAAAATTGCGTCCTCGCAATTTTGATAAGGGTAAATTGAACACAAAGGGGACATGGACGGGAATTATACCAATTAGGATATGAAGCACTATAGGTAGAGCTCTCAAGTTGACTGAACAATGATCAGACTATAGACATCCTCTGCACTTCCGACTGTATAAATCTTCGAACAATGCCGAATATTACTGACTGATAACATAGCTTTGCAATAGAATTCCCGCTGCACTGCATACTTAATGTCGCTTTGAGGATAAGCCAGAATACTGAAGATAAAGAAAACCCTGATAGTCCTGAGCATAACAAAGAAAATCGATAATTGAGAATTCCGAATACCAGGCATCAATCACTCTGAAAGATATAGCCGAGAATGTAGAATATCCGTAGAGAATTCTGACAACTGACTTCTGAAAGATAACCCGATTAGGATCAATCCTGGGAATACCCGAGCACCATAGAGTTAGCCAAAGAGATCATATAATAGCTTTCTTCAGAACTAGCCACTACCTCTCTAGTCTACTCATATCTTAAGTTGGTATAAGGCTTCGAAAAACCAAAACAGGGAAAAGATGGAAGGGATTAGGAATCAAAGGAAAGATGATCAAGAATAGATAACTCTGTACTTGTAGTTGGATTGTATAACCAGGACTCATGCATTCCAGTTGCAAATTTCATTACCATTAATTTGCCGTCTGGACGTACTGAGGATGTAGAACCTAGGCTCTGATACCATCCTGTAACGCCCCGATCTCGACGGGTACGGAGACGTTACTGCAACGTATATACGCAGGTCAGAAATACCCTCACGTATATACGCTAAGCATCAGTACAGGCAAGAATCAGAGTACGGAAGCAAATGGTGCATTATACATTCCAACACATGAGTACAATTACAAAGTTATCACCAGAGGTGACAAATATTACAATAATATTACATCACCAACATGGCACAAATGCGAGAATACAAAGGATGTACAAGTATGAACAGTACAAAAGGCACTCACTAGTTTACAAAAGGAAAACTCGAGAGGCACACAGGGAGCCTGGAAGGATAGAGCTTCAGATGGTCTGCTGGAGATCCATGCTACCGCTGCGCCACTGTGATCAACAACTGGGAGAATCCGCACGCTCCAAGCTCCAAGACCTGGACATGAGGATCCAGGGGAGTCAGATGAAACTCCCCAGGCGAGTGGTGATGTAAATGCCAGATGGCGTGCTGAGATAAGTACAAGTGCATCGATAAAACCGAATCATAATCATGCATTGAAAACCGTGTCGTGAGCAGAAGCAAGTAAGCAAGTAGATGTCAGACAGGAAGTACTCAGGGTATGATGAGAACAGGAGACTGGTGGAATAGAATACAAGGAATAAAGCAGGGTATGAACAGCTAATATGATAATAATCATAAAATCGGAAATCCGAAGTAAAATCCAGTACAAGCAAATATGACGAGGCATATCACTGATTCATAGCCGTCTAAGTTGCAGGCTTCAGTATGCGTCCCATTCCACATACTTCTACTTACAACTTAAAGAGCAGGTTATTATCTTGACACTTTATTATTACTCGTCTTACCCTGATATCTAGATATGTGAACTAGCGTCCCAGCACACATATATCCATATCTGAGTAAAGCAAGACTGTTATTGGAAACCAGCGGGGGTATCAACGAACTATGTTTACAGTGGGTCCCGTATATACCCGGGACCACGGCCCAGGATTGTTCCGTTGCTTGGTGACGGAACCTGCCGCAAGGCGATCAGGAGGGTCTTATGGATGCCCTTATCATGATGGTACCAGGAAGGAGGGAGCCAGCACTCCCCTCGGTCGCCTGGAGGCCCTCAGGTCAGACCGGAAGTTTTAGTTGCACAACATGCCTAATACCACTGTAAACACGAACACATATTGATAGCCGCAAGTTTCCCCCGACCCGATGCAAGTTGTTCCTTTTTATGATTTATTTGGTAATTATCAATTTACGGGAATAACAGGTGCAAGACATGATCAGGAGTTCAGGAGTTCAGGTCACTGTATGTAATACAAGATAACAGTTCACTGTACATAGTACAGGATAACAAGGCAGGATTCCCGTAAATGTGATAATCACAAGGTCAAGTATATCATGCCGGGTGTCAAGTGATAGCATGACAGGAGAATGATATTTGGCAGGTGACCAATCATGTCAAGAGATTGATATTAGTCCGGTGGCAAGTCATGTCATAACAAGGGTCTTGCCAAGTAGTAGCATGTCTAGAGTCCGGTGATAACACATCAGGTGTTAAATAGTAGCAGGTAAATGGCAGGTATGAAGTAATGTCAGGGCAAGTGTTAACATATCAGGTAAATACATGGCATGTGATAGAGTAGTAGCTGAGCACAACCAAGCGGAGCTGAGCAAGCTGGAGGCACAGACAGCAAGCAGTATTTAACACTGGAGCGTCTGACAAGATTACCGGGACAACTCGGCTTAAAGTGCGAGTAGAAAATCTGGCAGCATCTCGCCTAGACGAATCTAGTGGTAAAACGCTGAACGCTGATCATGATAACCAGGCGGAGCTGAACAAGTTGGAAGCACAGGCAGCGAACAGGGTTTAGACACTAATACGCTTGGCGAGGTTACCGGGATAACTCATTTTAGAATACGAGTAGAAAATCCAGTAACAAACTTGCCTAGACGAATTTAGTGAATAAAGTGCTGAGCGCTAAGTATGCTCACCAGACGAAGCTGAGAAACCTGACGGTCCCAATCACTTCTCTTTCGAGATAGTGAGAGACCGGAGGCTGAAGGGTCCGAGTACGCTCGGAGTTTAAGCGCACTCTCGGTGGCTACTAGCCATCCCAGGAGTGGGCAGAAACCCAGAGTCCAATCGACCACGAAGGGTTGGTCATGCATGGTATAAAGCAGCAAGGTACATTACAGGCATGGTATATGTACAAGAATTAAACTACCCTAATACAAGCATTCGTCACAGAGCAAGACATGTCCAGTCATTGGCACTCGGCCATACACAAATACAGGGACTCAGCCCAATACATTTAAACATGGAATAAAATACATGTCGACCCGACAAAGCGGGGAAACCCAAATGGAGGCGAGGACACTCGCCGAAATGAGAAAGTCAAGAAGAAAACGAGAACACTCGCCTAAATCACCGGAAATGCTGAAAAGTCCGAAATCCAAGGAACTCGCGCACGCGCCATAAATAGAGAGAGAAACCTGGAGAGAAAAGTATATGGAAAGAGAGAGAGTGCACAGGGAGACGCGGGTTTTGAGAGTGAGATGCGGGGGTCGCAGACGCGGGAGTTGCGTCGCGGAATAGCAGACACGGGAATCACAGACGCGGGAGTCGCGTCGCGGGATGCCACAAACGCGGGGTTCGAGATCCGCGTTCAAATCAGGACGCGAGGAGAACGCAGACGCGGACGTAGGTTCTGCGTCGCGTTAATCACGAGAAGAACACAGACGCGGGTATTAGCTCCGCGTTGTGTTGACACGAGAGGGACACAGACGCGGGCATGGATTCCGCGTTGCGTCGATACAATAACGCGAAGGCCGCGTTAAGGGATTGCCTAGACGCGGGGGTGAGATCCGCGTTAGGAATCAACAGAGAGGAAGAGAAAGGTAATGTTTGGTTGTTGAAGTAAAGGAGATGGAGGTGGTATTGTGATGGTAAAAAGTGATGGTGGAAGTGAAGATGGTGGTGGTCACGCTTGTGTTGTCGTTGCAATTGTCACCGGAATGATTACCGGAATAATCGTGAACGATTACCAGAATAATCATCGGAGATGTTGCTTGCAATTGTCACCGAAATGATTACCGGAATAATCGCGAACGATTACCGAAATAATCATCGGAGATATTGCCGACGAAGAAGAGCTCGGCACCAATCCAAAGGAGGTGGCCGGCCCTTGATGTGGTGATGGGGTGGTGATTTTGTGGAGGGTTTTGATGGTGGTGGTATTTTTGGAAAAGGTAAAGGAGATGGTTGAGGTTTTGGTGGAGTTTGTTGGAGTTTGTGGTGGTTTACATGGAGATGGAGGAGGAAGAAGATGAAGGTAGTGAGTTGGAGAAGTTGTAGTGGTTGTTGTTGTGGTGGAGATGAGGGAGGAGTTGGTGGTGGTTAAGTTTTGGTGGAGAGAAGAATGAAGTAGAATGAAGAAGGAAAAGTTTATATAGGAATTGGAATTGTGAAGGCGATGTAAAAAATGTTAAAGAGAGGGGTTTATTTGTAAAATCGAGGGGTGAAGTGGATCTTTGGCCGGCCATGGTGATGGGAGAGGAGTTTGTGTGGTTTTGGATATTTTGGAGAAGATATTTGTGGTGGAGAAGATATTTTAGAGAAGATATTTTTGGTGGAAGAATGGAGAAGTTTGGAGAATTTGGTGGAAAGAAAAGGAAAGAAAGAAAAAAGAAAAAGGGAAAAGAAAATGAAAAAAGGAAGATATTTTATTGGAAGAAAAAGTGAAAAATAATTAGAGTGGCGGATTCCCGGGATTCGGTTGCGGATGCGGAAAACTTTCGGAAAAATACCGGAATCGTCCGAAAATCAAGTATCTCGGAACGACCCGCAAAAATTCTCAAAAATGAAGAATATTATTCTAAGAATCATGGTGAAATTCGTTTCAAGAAATTCTTTATAAGTTTTAAAATAAAAATCTTGGAATCGGCCGTCAATATCGGTCGACGCCAAATCGGGCAGAAATTTGATAAATTCTGAAAATGCCCAAAAATGAATTAAGATAGTAAATATTATTCTAAGAATATATAGGAAAGAGGTTTCTCAAAATTTGACTCCATTTGTAAATTAAAAATCCAGGAATTGATCAACGGTGCTGGTCGACACCGGTTTTGAAGATTTTCCATTTAATTCAGGAAAATTCCAAAAAATCATAAAAAATCTAAAATATTGGAAAATGATGTTTAAAACTGAAATCGGTTAAATCGGAATACTAGAAAGACCAAATTGAGTAATACACTAGGATCGGGTCCCTAGTTCAGAGAAGAGTAGACTCTGAGTCCACGAATCCTGATTCAAGACAAAACGATCATATAAATAATTCATAATACAAAATAAATATAGGAAGTAAATCGAAAAATACGATCAAAAAATCTGAATACGCAACTAAGTACGTATTCTGGGAGCGGGGTGTTACACTCATGATAAGAGCAATTTGAGGACCTGTCATTCTATTGGTGAGAATTGACAAGTGAAAATTTGAAGTGCCAGAGGTATAGTGTTAACTTGGCAAATTTGAAAGTTTGATACTCCGTGTAGAGTTGACAAACAAAATTTGTACTCGACAAGGAATATTGAAAAGTTTCCATTACTAGAGGTATAGTGTTAACTTAGTAATGGTTGTATTTTGTAGACCTACCATTCTGTGGATGAGAATTGGTAAGGGATTTTGGAGGAAAGGGTGGAGCCAAGTCCACTTAGGATTTTTAGCAAACCCTCAGCTATCAACGGATTTGAGGTGCCTTTACCAACTACCGTTTGAGTTGGACTAGCCATGCTATTCCCCTCAGCATGATGAGTTGTCGAAGACTTATGTTGGGCTTAAAGGCCAACATTTTCCTCTATCCTTAGCCATCGGGGGTGTCAGATGTTATAATGAAGAAATTCTTCTTACTTTGATCAGAGGTGTACTTTTAACTTGATCAGCGGAAGAATACCGTCTAAGGATAGTATTTCTTCTGGAACCTGCCATTGATCGACATCATGAGTGTATCGCCATTTGAGGTTATGAGGCGATATGACCCATTTGAGTAGACTGACTCTACTACAAATGGTCCTTCCTATTTGGGTTAGAATTTTCCTTTTGTCTTGTGCGTCATTACCATGGGTCTTCTGACGGCTAAGACAAGATCGCCTTTCTTGAAAGTTCGCATTTTAACTTTCTTGTTGAAGGCTCTGGTAATACGAGCTTGGTAGAGCTCGATTTGTTGTTGGGCCTGCAGACGTTTATCATCTAAGGCCTCCAGTTCCTAGAGTCGCTGTAGATGCTTCTCCTCTGTTGTCATCTCCGCTGTCAAGGCGACGCGTAGAGATGGAATTTGGATTTCTAATGGGAGCACGGCTTCACACCCGTATACCAAAGAGAATGGCGTAGCTTTAGTCGGGGTTCGCACAGTTGTGCGGTAAGCCCATAAGCATTCACCCAACTTGTCGTCCCAGTCTCGTTGACTTTTCGAGACGAACTTCTTGAGAAGCTTGCCAATAGTCTTGTTGAAAGCTTCTGCGAGGCCATTAGCGGCAGGATAGTATGCCGTTGAGGATACACTCTGGATTCTGAACTTAGCGCAGAATCTCTGGAAAGCCTGGCTGATGAACTGAGGTCAATTGTCATGGACAATTCGCCGAGGTACACCGAAACGGTAAATAACGTGATGTTTCATGAACTTGATCATGTTCGACGATTTGACCTCCTTCAAAGGGATGGCTTCGGCCCATTTAGAGAAGTAATCGGTTATTGCCAAGATAAACCGATGTCCTTTTGATGATGGTGGGCTGATAGGGCCAACCACATCCATCCCCCACATTTCAAATGGCCAGGTAGAGGTTGTAGAGTGGAGATACCCTGGTGCTTGATGGATGAAATCGCCATGCACTTGACAAGCGTGGCATCTTTTAGCATAGGTGACGGCGTCGGCAACCATCTTGGGCCAATAGTAACCCAATCTTTGGAGTCGATGTGCCAGTTTTGGGCTAGGTTGATGGGCTCCACACATACCGTCGTGGGCTTCTCTCAATACCTCTTGGGCTTCTTTTGGTGAAAGGCACCGGAGTAAGATCCCGTCATGCGATCGACGATACAATGTTCGCATAATCGCATTATAATAGAATTTGGGGACTTTCTTTCGAATGGCAGCCGCCTCTTTGGTGTCTTTAGGCAGAATGTCGTATAAGACGAAATCAATGTAGGAGAATCGCCAGTCTTTAAGCTCTGGACCGGTTGACAATTCCAGTGCTTCTTTGCCTTGACAATCTCCCTTTGACTCTTGATAGCCCTCGAGAGCATTTCTCGGGCAATACAGGTCGTGGCTGTAGACGAATATCTTCTCCATTGCTCTAGCTGGAAGAGCTAAGGAGGCCGCGAGGGATGCGAGTGCATCCGCGTGCGCATTTTGCCTGCGCGGTACATGGTCGATGTAGAACCTTGTAAACCCCTCGGCCATGCGGATAGTTGCGTTGTGGTAGGGTACTAGGTCCTCATGTCTGACTTCGTACTCCCCGCGAACTTGGCTGACGATGAGTTTAGAGTCGCCGTATGCCTCGAGATTTTTAACGCCAATCTCATCGGCGAATTGCATCCCAATCAAAAGAGCGTTGTACTCCGCCACATTGTTGGAACAAGGCTCAGTTAATGAGACAGCTCGGGGAATCACATAATTTTGTTGGGATACGAGCACTACTCCTACCCCTACTACTACGTGTCCCTTTGGGCTTGTTCTTGATGCACCATCGAAGAAAAGTTGCCATACTTGACTTTCGAATGATGTCTGAGTCAGGCAGACTTCAGCAACTTCATCTGGTAGATCCTCGTAGACTTTGGCTGCCCTCGGATCTGGGTGCTCAGCAAGGAAATCCATCACTGCTTGCCCCTTAATGGCCTTTTGTGGTAAAAAGTACATCTCATATTGGGAGAGCAATATGGCCCATTTTGCCAGCCGGCTGTTTAATGATGAAGGCTTAGTCATAAGTAACCTCAGGGGGTTGACTTTTGATATGACGTTTATAGTTTGGCCTACCAGATAGTGTCGCATTTTCTGAATGGCGAACACTAATGCCAAACATTCCTTCTCGATCGGGTTGTACCGATATTCGGCTCCGATCATTGTTCTACTCAAATAGTAGATTGCTTGCTCTCGTCCTTGATCATCATTCTGAGCTAGTAGAGCTCCCAAAGAATGATCCATTGCCCGGACATACACCAGGAAAGGCTTTCCGGATACCGGAGCTGCAAGGACTGTTGGTTGGGTGAGGTATTGCTTGATTTCCTCGAACGCTTGTTGGCAAGCGTCATCCCAAATGAATGAGACACCCTTCTTCATTAACTAAGCGAAGGGTTGGCATCTTCCGGAGAGGTTTGAGATAAACCTGGGGATGTACGCCAATCATCCCTGCAATCCCCTGAGTTCTTTGAGATTTCTCGGGGGTTGCATCTCCTGGATAGCGCGAACCTTTTCCGGGTCCAAGTGAATTCCGGTGGATGTTACAACAAATCCTAAGAATTTGCCACTGGCCACCCCCAGGAAAGACTTTGTGGGATTCATCTTCAATTGATGAGCCCGCATGATGTCGAAGACCACCTTCAGGTCAGATATGTGATCATCTTTAGTGCGGCTTTTTACCGCGATGTCATCAACATAACACTCCACCGTTTTGCGTATTTGCTGATGGAAAATGGCATTCATGGCCCTTTGATATGTTGCCCCTGCATTTTTCAGTCCGAAGGGCATGACGGTGTAGCAATATACCCCTAAAGGTGTCCTGAAGGAGGTATGCTTTTCGTCATCAGGATACATTTTGATTTGATTGTATTCTGAGAATCCGTCCACGAAGGACATTCGTTCGAATCCACAAGTATTATCAATCATGACATCTGTGATCGGCAATGGGAATTCGTCCTTGGGGCAGGCCTCGTTTAGATCGCAGAAGTCGATGCAGATCCGGATCTTCCCGTTCTTCTTGGCGACGGGGACGATGTTGGCTACCCAGTCGGGATGTTGTTCTTCCCTGATGAAGCCAGAATCAATAAGTTTTCTGACTTCTGATTGAATTGCCTCCATTATTTTTGGACGAAACTGTCGCTGCTGTTGTTTGACAAGCTTTACGTCCGGATTGATGTTGAGGCGGTGCATAGCCACCTGAGGATCGAGTCCTGGCATGTCCTCATAATTCCAGGCGAAGACGTCTATATACTCTTGTACAAGAGATATTAGATCCTTTTTCTCCGAAGGTGACAGGCCGTCACTTATGAAGATGGGCTTAGGGTTAGCCTCATCTCCTAGGTTGATCTGAACAACCTTGTCTTCTGTGGGTGGCTCGCGCTGTTCAAAGCGAGTGTCCCAAAGAGCATTTAAATGTTTGATCCAAGGATCTGTATCAGATTGGATCATTTCTTCATTTCCATCTTCTAGGTGGCTTGTCGAAACCATGTTCACTGAAAGTTCCTTGAAGATGTTGCCGACACTGACATCTGACTCCCAAGATGATGTGTCTAAAGAGTAATCGTTGCTCGACGATTCCTGAGAATCGGAGGCTGATGGGACCGGAGTTGATACATAGCCCAACCCCCGGCGCGTCCGATGATAATAATCGGGGGCCTTCCCTTTCGGCACAAAGGATCGAAGCAGCGTCCTCCTTCCTTTGCCGAAGTTCAACCCGGGTCTGTTGGTCAGGTCGTACCCCATGCATCTCATCATTTTGAGTGCTTTTGGTTCATAATGACTGAACTGAGGGGATTCCTCCTCGCTTTCCGATTCTTCGCGGGGCGTTGGTTCAGACGAGATTCGCCCAAAAAGAATTGGTTTTTGGCCTTTCTGTCTTGCTGGAACCATAAATATAGATTCTTACGCATTACCATTATCTTGGTACGTCTCGAAGGACGACTTCACTGGTACATGCAACGATGTCAAAGCATCTATTGCCGACCAGGGGTCATCGTCTACTTCGGTGCTAGTATCTGATGGTACTGAATCAGAAGCAAACACAGAAAAATACGCAAAATCTAAATCTTCATTAATATACCAACCGCCTACATCGTAGGTGGTATCATCAACATCGAGCTTATTAGTGCTCTTTACAAGTGGTTCTAGCTCCCACATGCACTCTTCTTTCTCAGGCTCGGTGTCAGCTTCATTACCAGAGTCTGGCTCCTCTGGTCGCGGGACTTCATCCGTCTCCACCGGATCTTGGTACAGCAAAGAGTCGGTGAAATAATTCTCGACCCTTTGAACGGATACCTTTCGGCAATCAACGTCTGCACCTTTCCACTCCCGTCAATATATTTCATGACTTGGTGGAGAGTGGAGGGAACGATGGAGTTGCGGTGAATCCACGGTCGTCCCAGCAATAGATTGTAGGAAGTGTCGGCGTCGATGATGTAGCATGTCACTTCCGACTTGAGGCTTCCAATCTGGCACTTGAGCTTGATTTTCCCTATCGGACGGGTCTGGTTGGCATTGAACCCATAGATAGTTGTCTGAGTAGGGCTCAAACGATGAGTAGGAATGCCCAGGTGTTGCATGACCTGGCGAGGCATGATGCTCAACGCGGACCCTGAATCTACCTGAATGCGGTTCACCTCAGACGATCCAATATACCCTGTGAATTACAGGGGTCGATCATGCTTCCCTTTAACCTGCATATCATCTGCTGTGAAGGTAATGCAGGGAGCGTTTGGGGAGGTGTGGAGGCAATCCTCTACATCTTCCTCCTTCGGCACCTGGGTCATGAGACCTCGGCATTTGCCAGAGCTTCTTGTGGAGCTTCTCTGGTCGACTTTGACAGCCTAAGAAGCTCATACAAGGTAATCCGTGCCGGGATGTTGGCCAATTGAGCCAGGACATCAAAGCGGTAAGGCGCCGTAGATCCTTCCACGATGCCCTTTTGAAGGGCTCGAGAAAATCGAGTCTCCTTCTGTTTCTCCACTGGTTGTTTTGTGGAGGGCTTGGTTGGCTCTGCAGCTGGTTGTGGAGGGGTTGCCGCCGTTTCGCCATACTGCTTCAAGTAGGGCTGTCCTGAGCGGGTTCCCGCCATCGATTGGTTGGGCTCTGCGGCCAAGACTATTGTTTCTTCCTCAGAGTCGGTTAACGAGGGAACATCAGTCTCGATTTCTTGAGAGGAGGCACCCACCACATTGCAGGATAAGGCCTTTGCCTTGCCTTTGGATTTCCTGTTGGTCACAGTAGTCCATTGCTGTTCATTGACAAGGTCAGGGTGGACCCACATGATTTCCCCTTGAGGTGTAGGGACGGGTACCAGGCCTTTCTCTTGCTGCTGGTGAGGGTCTGTGTTGACCACTCTCAGCTCTCCTCTTGGAATAGGGACCACCCCCGCAGGCGTTGGGGGTTGTCTTTCAAACTGGAGAACTGACGTCACATTAGCCGTCACCTTCTTCTGCTCTGGTCGGAGCTTTAACACCTCCACGTCAATCAGAGCTTGAAGGATGTCCTTGAAGACGTAGCAGCTCTTAGTAGGGTGCCCCAGCATCCTGTGGTACAAGCAATAGGTGGGATTGTCGGTCTTGCCGACTTCCTCGGGGCGCCTAGCTTCAGGGAGCTTCAGTCGGTTGCTCTTGTTGAGTAGTTTAAAGAGCGAATTGACATGTTCCTCCTTGAAGGAATATTGCTTGTTGGCGCGTGGCTGGCTTGAAGAGCCACTCGCCTTGCCTGATTGAGGTTTGGCGGGAGATTTGGTCTCCGTTGCCAAATTATCCTTCCGCTTTATTTGGAGGGATGTGTCTGGCGCACGCCTTGTCGACCTTTCCGGCCTAGGCTTACCTTCCTCCGCTCTGACGCGGGCGACCTGTTCACCTTGTTGGACTAATTGCTTCCAGGTGCGGCTTTCAGCAACTCCTATTTGAGCAAGGAGTGAGGTTTGGAGATTGTGGCGGCATGTTTCCACCAGGGTGGCCTGGGTCATACCGCTTGGACACCAGAGTGCCACGTTCCGAAACCTTTCCACGAAAGACTTAACGGACTCTCCCTTTCGCTGTTTAGTAGCCAAAAGGGTGGGCATCGTGACTTCCGAGTCATCTTCGAAGAAGCGTGTTAAGAACAGCTTCTCCAAATCGCCCCAGTTCTTGATAGAACCTTCTGGGAGCTTCATGAACCATTCAAAGGCCAACCCTTTCAGGGTGCCGATGAACAGGCGCGCCAGGATGGCATCATTATCTACTACATTCCCAGTTTGGGATTTAAAGTAGTAGATATGCTGATTGGGTGACCCCTTCCCATCAAAGGCTTGGAGAGTTGGAGCTTTGAACTTGGGCGGGTACGGAACCAAGTCCCATTCAGCCGGGTAGGGCCGAACCACTCCTACTTCTTGGAAGTCTTTGCGATTGGCAAGGGCCTCGAGGCGTCGCTCCAGTTGACTCATTCTTTTAGCATGAGCCTTTCCCGGGTCTTGGTCGCCCTTTACTTGCGACGAGGACTTGGATGAGCCGGAAGTAGATCGCCGCGTCTCCTCAGAAGGTTCAGAAGATGAGCTTTCTCCCTTTGCCCTTTGACTTTTTAGGAGGAGACCTCCTCCTGTCTTCGAGCAGCTGTGCAATCGCCTACTTGAGGGAGTTGATAGATTCTTGCTGAGAAAGAATCATATCCATTTGTGCCTTCTGGATCTGCTCTAAACGTTTAGCCGTCTCCTCAGGAGTGCCTGTCATGTAGGCAGAGGTCTCCTTCTCGACGGAAGAGTTCGAAGCCCTCGATTCCGCTGCGGCGGAGTGAGAATCATTCACTTTAATGCCATGGGCTAAGGCATTATAGTCAATTGGGGGAATGGCCCCAGTCCGGGTGCGAGTGTGTCGATACACTCCTTCCGGTTCAGAGTCAGACTCATCTGAGCTGACTGCAAGTTATTTTCCCTTGCTCCTGCTTGTCATATTCGCAGTGAGCTCCGGGTACTCAACGTCAGAGAAGGTTCTCCTTCTGTGGGAGCGTCTTCTTTTAGCTGACGGGGGAATCAGGGTCAGCTGTCTGACTAAAGACTGCTGATGTACCCTGATCCGCAACGGCACTCAGAGAGCATATGGATGAGCCGTTGGCAGCAACACGACGAAGTGGCCTTGATTGGCACTTCTTTTCTTCGTCAAATAATCCCTCAAGTCCATGGGAGGGGGATTGAAAAGATTAGCCTCGCAATGTCGAAGACGGGAGGCATCCATGTGCTGTACAGCCTGGACGCAGGCTTCAGGGACGCGGTTCTCGCGCCGCAGCTGTTCAGCACGCGTCTGGCGTCTCTGTTGAGACAAGACGCGCCTGTCGCATTGCTGCTTGGTGTGTCGGGGCAGAGACACTAGAGAGAGAGTGGGCTGCTGGGCCCCACGTCTATAGGCGCGTGCCTCTTGTGCTTGACAAGGCGCAGAGGCTTCACCTTGGCGTTTGGTGAGTTGGTCCTCAGAGGACCTAACTGAAGGAATCTCGCGTTTGGGCCGCCAAATGCGGACTTCGCGGGGCGCGAGCAAGGCGCTAGTTTGTATGCTGCGTCCAGCCTCAGTCAGACAACCAGAGGTTCCAACTTGCAGCTGACGCGCACGTCTCCTCTGTCGACGTTCAGCATTTCGGTTGCGTCGCGGAGGTGGAGAGAGACCAACAACATCCTGATGTTGAACATCAGAGATTTTAACCACGCGGGTCTCCTGAGAGACGCTGACGCGGGTGTTTTGTGCGACGCGGTTGGTCGCAAAGGCAGTTGTGCCTGGGACCACGCGGGCCTTCTGAGAGGCGTTGGCGCGTGCACCTTGCTTGGCACAGTTGGCAGCAGGGGCGCCCGAGAGAGCCACAGATCGGGCTTCGGGGCCATTCCCCGTCGAGAGCCGGCGGCAGACGCGGGTCTTTGGGCTCTTGGAGCCGGAAGAGAGAAACTCTTCGTACTTCGCCTGGTCGAACTCGACAATGAGCGATTCGACCATCTTCCCCTTACAGAGGACGTCATCCTGCGCCACGATTTGCTCATCAGTGACAAATGTAGTCCCCAGCGGAGTCGCCATCTCTTGTACGCGCCGGAAAAAAGGGAAAGAAGTCTTTATTGTAAAATTTTCCTTGAATCAGATGAAAAAATTACAACAAAACTACTTTTTCTTTCCAGTTACAAGGGAGGGAGGATGTTGAGTCTTGAATCCTCCCTTTGTTTAGTGCTGGGTTCTTCGTGTGGCGGTGGAGAGTGAATCTTGTTCTCCGTTGACCGGATGACCGTCGGGATCGTCAGGGAATCTTCTCTTTGGCTGGTAGAGGGAGTAGCACAGCTCTGTCTACCAAAACTCTCAAAGAGAAGGTAGGCAAAGAGCAGCTTGTACGCAGCAAGCTTGACGAAGAGTTAAGCTCTCTCCTGTCTCGGTCTGTCTCTCTCTATGATCTTCTGATCCTCTTGATGCCAGATGCCTTTCTGATCGCCCTTGTGTCTATCCCCTCTCCTCTGATTGCCTCGACCTCATAGCAAACGAGGCTATTTATAGAGGTCCTAGGGGGTGAACGTGCCCCCTAAAAATGCTCCACGATGAGGGGCCAACTTCCCCACTTCCCCGCTATGTGGGCGGTGACTGGCCCAATAACCAGGGCGGTTATAACCGAGGCGCGGGTCTTGACCCTCGCGTCTTGATACTGAGACGCGGGTATCGAGCCTACGCGCCTTGATGCTGAGACGCGGGTGTCGAGCCTACGCGCCTTGATGTTGAGACGCGGGTGTTGGACCCTCGCGCCTTGGTGCTGAGACGCGGGTGTCGAGCCCACGCGCCTTGATGTTGAGACGCGGGTGTCGAGCCCACGCGCCTTGATGTTGAGACGCGGCTGAGCCTTCGCGTCTAGAACTTGAAACTCTGCTTTTTAATGGCTTGTCTTTTAGTGATTTTTAGACAGCCTACAATAACATGAACATGTGCTTAAACATATAGATATCCATAGTTGTTGTCAAGATTTCAGTAATAAAGAAATTATCTACAAGTCTATCCTTTCCTACTCTTCACAACCTTTTTAATAATCATTAATTTATGATAATTCAATAATTACTAAGCTAATGGCTTTATCAATAGTCCAATAATCACTTATTATCAATATATAACTACTTCATCTGTATTTTTATATTAAATCAATACTTACAATTAAATATTATTGTAGTAAATATGTTAAGAAAGTAATCACATATATTTTCCTTATCATTATTTACTGTTTTACTTATCGTCATTTACTATTTACATGATTTTACCGATAATCTCAATTTACAACCAATTTATTAATTAAACATGAAAAAATATAATTTATAAAAGAAGAACACTCACAAACTGGTCATGGAAGGTAGCTCTCTTTCTCATGATCGCAACTGCTCCAGGATCGTTCAAATCGGACTCCAGAGGCTCCAAATACCGCCCGAACACTAGAAACGACATAAACGGGTTAAATATGTAATACATACATAAAGCTGCAATTGTTATAAATTAACAGGGTTTTTTGTAATTTTACCTTTCTTTATATTTGATGCGGGTTTAGTTCCCAAACGGGTAGGGTTGGGATCCACAACCCATATCCATTAATATAAGTGATGGGTTATTAGATTATATGACTAACATGTTTGGGTTTGGATTAGAGTTTGTGGGTTTATACCCACTAGAGAGAGAATGAGAGAGAAGAAGCGAGAAGGGGATAGGAGAGAGGCCAGCGGTGGCCGCCCACCGGCAGTGGCGGCCGACTGCAGTTGGCGATGGTGCCAGGCAACCGGCGGTCTGGGCCCGCGCACAGGAAGAAGAGAGAAGAGAAAGTGAGAGAAAGAAAAGAAGAAAAAGAAGAAGAAAATGGGGAAGAAAAAGGAGAGAGACGTGGGTGGCGCCCGGCGAGGGGGCGTGCCGGCCACCAGCCTCCTGGCCACGGGCGCGGGACAGGCCCCCTGGCCTGGAATAGTGAGAGGGAGAGAGAGGGAGAGGGAGAAGTGAAAATACATCTAGAGGGGGGTGAATAGGTGTACTTGCTAATCTAATGCTAATGATGCAGAATTAAAAATTATTTAAGAAAAATCAAGCTATTAAGCTAAACACACAAGGAATAATACAAGAGTGTAGCTGAATTTCCGGTGAAGGGCTCTGGACTATCTCCTCAAGATTCCTCTAGATTAAGTGCTGAGGTGCCACTATGGCTCTCTTGGTTGAATATAACTGTGAGCAATCAATGCCAAGCATATATCAATTGAGCACACAATATATCAAGCATATAAGAGATATGAGCAATAAGCATAAGCAAGATAAATAAACACAAGTGAGAGATAGAGAGAGCAATCACAAACACGGGAGATTTGTTTCAAGGTTCAAGCACCCTTCCTCAATGTCCCCGCCTTTAACACTATGAAGGATTTTCACTAAAAATCGATCCCGCAAGATCACTCAGTGCCGCAATACCTACAACGAGTTCACACTAGAACTCCGGACCAGCAAGTCCCTCACTTGTTCCTGCAAAAACAAATACACGCAAGCACACTAGCTTGCCGAGGCCGCACCTCTTACAACTCCAACCACACGTCGGAACACTTGTTGATCACTTGATCACCACAAAACACTCTTCACCGAGGCCACCACCTTTACAAGACTTCACATTACAAAGATGTAAACTTGTGATCACTTCTCTTGATCACAAAAGCAACTCTCACAACAAAGCTCCTATAGAATGGATTTAACAATGGAAATCTCAAGTGAGTGTGAGAAAAACTAGGATAGAGATGTTGTGAAAAACTCAACAAAATCACTTTTGAAAATACTCTTGAAAACTCTCCTTTTGATGTTGAAGTATTAGCCCTAAAACAAGTGGAGAAAATCTCTTAAAGAGATGGGAAAAACTAGCTTGAAAACCCACTCAAAATCTTAATGAAAACAGGCCAAGGTAGCCCCATTTTATAGGCTCCCAAAAACTAGCCGTTGGAGGCCAACTCAGCAGGAAATCCTGCTATCAGTTGACCGCCTGGTCGACCAGACAACGGTCAAATTTTCGACCGTTTCAGCCTGTCGGTCGACCGCCCGATCAACCGCTCCTGGGCTTTGACCTACCGGTCGACCGGCCCGTCGATCGGGGCCAGATCCAGAGAGCACAGCTCTCTGGACGGTCGACCAGCCCTACAGCCAAATGGTTGTGCACGTCTGTGCACATCGGTCGACCACCCGGTCGACCAACTTCTGTCTCGGTCGACCGGCAGAAGGCCTGATCAAACATTTTGGGGATTAAAAACTTGGTTTATAAATTCTAATAAAATCCCATAAAATCACTAAAATTCTACAAAAATAAGTTCATTAAAATACTTTGATGTACAAACATGTGTGATCAAAAATCAGCACACATTACAAACATTTTGAACCTTTTTTGTAATATAGAAATTTTGCCTTAAACAAAAATCATATTTTTCAAAATCGATCCAAATTGGAAAACGATTTTTCTGAAACTTCTCTAAATACAAAAATAAGATATTTTAAACACTTTTAAAGCTTGGTGTGTATGGATATGATCCAATACACATATGAGATGTAATATCTATGTTTTTGACAATAAGCTCTAAAATCGATTTTGATAAATTCAAAACTCAAACACAAGATATAGAAACACCAAAGAAATTTTTCTAAACATTTGAATCAACGTGTATGGATGAAATCCAAAGCACATATAAACCATATAAACTCATTTTGATGAACTCTATCCATGAAACATAAAGATATATATTTTGAAGCTCAAAAACAAAAACAATATTTTCTAAAATCAAAACTATTTTATGAAAACACATATAAATTTTGTGTGTGTTTGTATATAAGCTTAAGCAATTTATAAATAATCTATCCTTTACATTTTATCTAGAAATAACATCTTAACATTTACAAACACGACACAAGTCTTCTTGAAAATCTTCTCTTAAAAATCTTCTTCTCCTTCTTGACATGGTCCAAACCATGATTCAACGAGTTAGACTTTCCTTGAGTACTTGATGCGATCTTCATGCGTGAGCTCTTAAATCTACACGTGTTAGCTCCCAAACAATCCTTTGTTGAAGCTAAACACAACCTAAGATCTTGATCAAATATCTGAGACTAAATAAACACAAGATCATTAGTACTATAACTACATGAGGTAATCATCATCAAAACTAGAGCGGTAGGCCTTTGGACCAACAAGAAGAAATAGAGAGAGAGAAGATGTGAGAATTAGAGAGAAATTTAGGAAATTGAGAGAGAGAAAGGGAGAAAGAGAAAGTTTTATAAGAGGGAAGGGGAAATGGAAGTGGGTTAAGGTAGTGGGGGATGGATCCGGAGAAATGGAGAAGAAGACGGAAAAAGAAAAGGAAGAGAAAAAGATTTTTATATTATTTAATTAATATTATTTTATTCGATAAAAATTTGGCTAGCTCCGAACGGTTCCCAAAAATTTTGTAAAATAGAGAATATTATCCTGAGACATAATATAAAAATAGTTTGAAGAAATTCAGTCTAGTTTACAAATTAAAATCTTGGAAGGATTCGCCGGTACGGGGCAATAGCGGTTTGGCCGGATTTTTTATAAATTCAGAAAAATCCCCAAAAATACCAAGACGTAGAGAATATGATTCTAAGATACAAGGTAAAAGCAAATTCCTAAAATTCAGCTCCATTTGTGAATTAAAAATAGTAGAGCTGATTATCAGTATCGGTCGACCACCGACTTTGGAGATTTTCAAAACTAATTCAGAAAAATTTCAGAAAATTTTAAAAACCTAACATATTAGAAAATAATATCTAAAACTAAAATTGGCTCAATCTGACTACCAGGGAGGTCAAATCAACTTTGTACGCCGTATCGAGCACTGATATTGTGAAACATACATCAAGGATCAGGGGGTTACACTTCAATAGGTGAAGCTTCTCAATAGTCGGGATATATTCTTCATATGAAGCATCTCTAATTACTAATCCTGAAACCTCATATAACTCATGGAGAGCGAGCCCCATCTCTCTAACCGGGGTAAAAAATGTGCCAGTCAGAGGATTGTAATGCTCCAAGACATGGTGGGAGCTCTGCGGGAGGCTATACTGAACAGCTCTAACAACATGGTAAAATCCCACCTGCTTCACCAAGTCTCTGAGCTCTGTAAGAATAAAGCCAACAATCCTGCCCCACAATGACTTCTCGGTGAAGTGGACCCACCTGAGCGGACGAACGTCAGTGGAAAATCACCCCTCACCTTCAAGAATAGATTGATGAAAGTGGTAGCCAACTGAACAGTTTCTCCTATCGGATACTCATCCCTGACCAATCTGGGATATAGCCCAAATACATCTTTCCTGCGGCCAGCAAGGTATGCTTCATTTGTACCCAATTTACCGAGGGACATGCCGGAGATAGACTTAGAGAAGTCCAACTCCATTATGCGGCGTACCAACGTGTGCTGTAGATACGCTAAGGGGTATATTCTCTCCATATTGGGAAGAAAAAACCTCCTATCCCTGAGCTGGAGGAGCCATTTGTAGTCTCTGTCATACAAGACCCTATCGTCCTCAGTGACAGCATCACTGAAAAAGAAGTCAGGTTTCTTCAGTACGATACAGGTGTCAGATTCGAACCGCCCATTGGTCATAATCTCTCGGAAGGTCAGCATATTAGGGTTGCTGTCACGCCCCGCTTCCCAAAATACATGAAAACGGAGTCGCGACGAGAGTCAGCGACGTATATACGTGAGGAAAATACCCCACATATATATATATATATATATATATATATATATATATATATATATATATATATATATATATATGCTAAGCCTAAAGTAACCTGAACAAGCTATAAATCGAAACCAAAATCTATCAATAATCACTGCAATATCCCATATAAACATCCACACATGATATCATATAAAAAGCACTAGAATAGAGACTGAATCTGATATGCATGAATCAAGAAAAGTATAGAAATAGGAATAAAAAGAGGCAAGAATACCAGAATCAAAAGGGAGAGCGTCCAGTTCCTCGCAAAGCGTACAATCTCATCGAACACATGCACAATAGAAACAAAGCGTCCAATATCTGTACGTATAAAACTAGGCTCGTCAGAAAGAGACCTGGTGAGTGTGTGTGTAAAGAGAACTACTCGTGCATATAAACAATGTGCACAAAATAATAACAAGATAACTGCAAACATAAAATAACTAAATAACATGATAAATAAACAACTGAATAACAATAACATGAATAAGTGTGCAGATAAAAGACAAGTAAAATAAATGTAAACAAACAACTGATGTCATGATAACGGGGAACAACTAATGTCTGGATGAGTAACCTAGCATGTCACTAGTCTGGTATACAATCCGGTCATAGTTATAGTCATATGCCTATCATAGTATACATATGCACAGTCAGGTGATATAGTCAGTCACAATATGCTATAAATAATTTATTAACATTTATTATGTCAGCGAACACCAATTGCCATCTGTAATAGACGCATCCCATACTACGCCTACTACATGTGTCAGTCAGGGTCCTAAGTTATTGAAATTAATAGAAGAGATATTGTCCATGCTTTAGGTGGGTTCCGTGCATACCCAGAATCACGACCTCAGTTTCCTGGCGCTGAACCAGGTCGTACCGCTAGGTACTCAGTAACAGTAACAGTAATCTCACTGTGAAAATAGTGGAACAATAACAATACAGATGGGATGTTAGTCATCCCCGAGGAACCCTGCAGTGGAACCCTAAGTCGGCTGCGCAACCTGTATCCAAGGTCCACCCAAAATACAGACGATGTCTCCTCCAACAATTTCCCCAATCCCAGTGTAAGTTGTTCAATTACTTTATTATTAAATTTAGTAAAAACAATCAATACTCATGTTACCGATAACACTGGGACGATGCGGTGACAGTAACGATAACAGTACAGTAACAGTCAATCAGTAATCGTATACACGGTGAACAATATCAGTAAAAGTGAACAGTAACAGTAACCGTGTATATGATGAACAATAGGACTGTACAAGGTGTTTTCGTCAAACAATCTTTTCCTGGTAATTTTCAGAAACATGAAAAATTACAGTAACAGTCTAGACACTGATCCTCAAGTCACCAATAAAAGAGATCGAATAGTAAAAGCTATCAAACTCTGAATATATAATATCACTGATATCGATGAATTCACTCTCACAATAATTCTATCGCTATCAACTGAGAACAATAGTAAATAGCAGTCTATTGGTATCCTCAAAATCAACTAATATAACAGACACCGAGATCACAAGTAAGGAATGGAAACATCCCCAAAACTAGATTCATCCAACTATAATCAAGTTCATAGCTAAAGAGGGTAACGTCCTCAATCAATAAGAAATCTAGATCATCTTTATATCTAGTATCCAATGTCGATAAGATCATCAGTACTCAATCAATATAATTAAGGTAAATCTGAAAGTCTTTGGTTTAATAATCTAAACCAAGATCATGTTACATATCTATTTCAAGGGTAAGCTATACACACACATAATGACAATCCAATAAGATCAAACTCCTCTATAAACTGATCAAGAACCAATATAAATATATCATAGGTCAACTCCAACTCTAACTAAGTCAATGCCAGTCCAAGTACCAGCAAATCAGTATATTGGTAAAGCAATGTCATATCTAACACTTCCTCGATACCCATAGGAATTCTAGTCGGGAAAATCACCAACAACTGCCAATAAACACTATGCCTAATATATGTCCTCTAACCTCAAGTATAACGTAGTTCAACTGATAGTAGATCAAATCAAGTCATAGTCCAGGGTATCCAATGCTAGGCCTAAGCCAATATCGGCGATCTACCAACACATGAAATGACGCTAAAACAAGCTCTTATGAACTAGGTAATTAAAGTGAGCAATCATGGGTGTCTCATGAAGTAGTACAAGTAGCCAAACTGATAACATATAACAGAAAGCCGCATGAAATGATAAGTGTAATATGTAAATGCATATAGACAACGATAAATAAGGAAATGCATAAGAACTAACACTCACTGATAGATTCAGGTCCAATACACAGTCTTTATAAGGTTATATCACATTAAAATAAATACTCAAAATATCCTATGAACTCTCATCTAATTTATTACCAAAAAAGAAAGAACAAGTCTCCATTATGGGGAAGCTTTACAATTCTTAACTACTAGCAATTTAATTAGATAGTTTAAATAGCTGACACCCATGGCAAAATAATAGCTATAATAATAATATTTTTAAATAGAACAACAATCACATGAATGATACCGATAACTGATCAAATAATTAAGAAGAATAAAGTGAACACTCACGTAATAAATATAGGCATGCACTTAATTAAATAATAATATTTCCATGCATTTTTAAAGTTGTGATGAGAGAGGGGGAGACAACTCACGGCAGTGGGCATGGAATAGCTCCCCGGCAAAGACGGAGGAGATCGAGGCTGTCGGAGGTGATCCGTGTACTCTGGGGAAGGCTCCGAAGTACTCGCGCTCGCCGGCAGAGAGGAGGGAATAGTCCGGGGTGTCGGAAAACACCACGGGGCTCGATGGCTCGTCGGATCAGGGGTGAAGACGAGGCAAACAGCTGGATCTCCAGCAACCGGAACCTTCGAGACTCGCCCAGCAGCCGGCGCATGTAGGAAGCCGAAGGTAGCTCGTCGAACCGCGACACTCCTAGTGGAGGCTGACAACCATTCCTGTATTGAACTATCGCTCTGATACCAAAAAAACCCTGTCACGCCCCACAATCATATTACTCATAAAAAGGGTACGTGACGAGAGCGGCGACGTATTTTCAAAACAAATACGTTAAGCCTCAGTACATTAATTCAAATTAAAATAAGGTTTATCAATTATTCCAGCTAGAAGAAATCAAATACATAATGTCACCAAAGGGTTTTTACTTATTACAACATAATGAAATCATAGGAAACACAACAATAAAAGTCTCTCACATATGAAGATAGAAAAGATCTGTCTACTGAAGGTCAGCAAGGTGCTCGAAGTACTCCTGCTCCTGCAGAGTCTCTGGATCAGAACCTGACCAAGCAAACTCAGGGTCGTCAATAGCGACCTAAGTGAGTGATAAAAAGAGAGGATATAAAGATAATATGTAAAATCTAGCAACACATGCATAATCAGGTTTAGTTATCATACTATTGTCTATCATATATGAGTCATGATAAAACACAGTGATATACATTATATACCCATTTATTACTGTAATCTATCCTATGTAAAGTCATGTGTCAAGATGTCCTGTGTATGTCTATTCTTATTGCCTAGTTATTTGAAATCGACAGGTAGAGACGGTCGAATCCAATTGGAGTCAATATCATCGTATGGATAGTATATGTATATTGCAGTGTAATTATAGCTAGTTCAAGTTACTGATAAGAATCAGGTCCATTTTATTGCGAACCTGGCTCTGATATCAAGAAAACCCTGTCACGCCCCGCTTCCTAAAATACATGGAAACGGAGTCGCGACGAGAGTCGGCGACGTATATACGTGAGGAAAATACCCCACATATATATACGCTAAGCCTAAAGTAACTTGAACAAGCAATAAATCCATACCAAAATCTATCAATAATCACTGCAATATCCCATATAAAATCCACACATGATATCATATAAAAAGCACTAGAATAGAGACTGAATCTGATATGCATGAATCAAGAAAAGTATAGAAATAGGAAAAAAAAGAGGCAAGAATACCAGAATCAAAAGGGAGAGTGTCCAGTTTCTCGAAAAGCGTACAGTCTCATCGAACACCTGTACAATAGAAACAAAGTATCCAATATCTGGACGTGCAAATCCAGGGTCGTCAGAAAGAGACCTGGTGAGTGTGTGTGTAAAGAGGATTGCTCGTGCATATAAACAATGTGTATAAAATAATAACAAGATAACTGCAAACATGAGAACTAAATAATATGATAAATAAACAACTGAATAACAACAAAATGAATAAGCGTGCAGATAAAAGACAAGTAAAATAAATGTAAACAAACAACTGATGTCATGATAACGGGGAACAACTAATGTCTGGATGAGTAACCTAGCATGTCACTAATCTGGTATACAATCCGGTCATAGTTATAGTCATATGCCTATCATAGTATACATATGCACAGTCAGGTGATATAGTCAGTCACAATATGCTATAAATAATGTATTAACATTTATTATGTTAGCGAACACCAATTGTCACCTATAATAGACGCATCCCATACTACGCCTACTACATGTGTCAATCAGGGTCCTAAGTTATTGAAATTAATAGAAGAGACATTGTCCATGCTTTAGGTGGGTTCATGCATACCCGAAACCACGACCTCAGTTTCCTGGCGCTGAACCAGGCCGTACTGCTAGGTACTCAGTAACAATAACAGTAATCTCACTGTGAAAATAGTGGAACAATAACAGTACAGATGGGATGTCAGTCATCCCCCAGGAACCCTACAGTGGAACCCTCAGTCGGCTACGCAACCTGTATCCTAGGTCCACCCAAAATATAGACGCTATCTCCTCCATCAATTTTCCCAATCCCGGTGTAAGTTATTTAATTACTTTATTATTGAATTTAGTAAAAACAATCAATACTCATGTTACCTATAACACTGGGACGATGCGGTGACAGTAACGATAACAGTACAGTAACAGTCAATCAGTAATCGTATACACGGTGAACAATATCAGTAACAGTGAACAGTAAGAGTAACGTGTATACGATAAACAATAGGACTGTACAGGGTGTTACGGTCAAACAATCTTTTCCCAGTAATTTTCAGTAACATGAATAATTATAGTAACAGTCTAGACATTGATCCTCAAGTCACCAATAACAGAGATCGAATAGTAAAAGCTATCAAACTCTGAATATATAAAATCACTGATATCGGTGAATTCACTCTCACAATAATTCTATCGCTATCACTAAGTAACAACAATAAATAGCAGTCTATTGGTATCCTCGAAACCAACTAATATAACAGACACTGAGATCACAAGTAAGGAATGGAAACATCCCCAAAACTAGATTCATCCAACTATAATCAAGTTCATAGCTAAAGAGGGTAACGTCCTCAATCAATAAGAAATCTAGATCATCTTTATATTTAGTATCCAACGTCGATAAGATCATCAGTACTCAATCAATATAATTAAGGTAAATCCGAAAGTCTTTTGTTTAATAATCTAAAACCAAGATCATGTTACATATCTATTTCAAGGGTAAGCTATACACACACATAATGACAATCTAATAAGATCAAACTCCTCTATAAACTGATCAAGATCCAATATAAATATATAATAGGTCAACTCCAACTCTAACTAAGTCAATGCCAGTCCAAGTATCAGCAAATCAGTATATTGGTAAAGCAATGTCATATCTAACACTTCCTCGATATCCACAGGATTTCTAGTCGGGAAAATCACCAACAACTGTCAATAAACACTATGCCTAATATATGTCCTCTAACCTCAAATATAACGTAGTTCAACTGATAGTAGATCAAATCAAGTCACAGTCCAGGGTATCCAATGCTAGGCCTAAGCTAATATCGGCGATCTACCAACACATGAAATGACACTGATACAAGCTCTTATGAACTAGGTAATTAAAGTGAGCAATCATGCATGTCTCATGAAGTAGTACAAGTAGCCAAACTGATAACATATAACAAAAAGCCGCATGAAATAATAAGTGTAAAATGTAAATGCATACAGACAACGATAAATAAGGAAATGCATAAGAACGAACACTCACTGATAGATTCAGGTCCAATACACAGTCTTTAATAAAGTTATATCACATTAAAATAAATACTCAAAATATCCTATGAACTCTCATCTAATTTATTACCAACAAAGAAAGATCAAGTCTCCATTATGGGGAAGCTTTACAATTCTTAACTACTAGCAATTTAATTAGGTAGTTTAAATAGCTGACACCCATGGCAAAAATAATAGCTATAATAATAATATTTTTAAATAGAACAACAATCAGATGAATGATACCGATAACTGATCAAATAATTAAGAAGAATAAAGTGAAAACTCACGTAATAAATATAGGCATGCACTTAATTAAATAATAATATTTCCATGCATTTTTAAAGTTGTGATGAGAGACGGGGAGACAACTCACGGCAATGGGCATGGAATAGCTCACCGGCAAAGACAGAGGAGATCGAGGCCATCGGAGGTGATCCGTGTACTCCGGGGAAGGCTCTGAAGTACTCGCGCTCGCCAGAGGAGAGGAGGGAATGAGTCTGGGGTGTCGGAAAACACCACGGGGCTTGATGGCTCATCGGATCAGGGGTGAAGACGAGGCAAACCGCTGGATCTCCGGCAACCGGAACCTTCCAGACTCGCCCGGCAGCCGCCGCATGTAGGAAGCCGAAGGCAGCTACTCGAACCGTGACACTCCTAGTGGAGGCTGACAACCATTCCTGCATTGAACTATGGCTCTGTATACAAATTGGATTAGACCTTCCATTTCTCAACTTTCCATAGAGAAATGAAAAATGAGAGTCTGTTTCTTACTTTGGGGAATGGTTAGAGGTCAGGAGAGTGATTGGCTTAAAAGGATGAAGGGGCTCCTAGTAAAACTAAAAGCAACTTCTAACAAACTCTTTTGCTGGGTCTTGTGGAAGAAGTAATTAATATTAACACACGTTTACTCACCGACTAATCTTATATATATATAATATATATATATATTATATATATATATATATATATATATATATATATATATATATATATATATATATATATATATATATATATGAATTAAATATGTTTAATTTGGCATATTTGGTTAAGGTTTCTTCCCAATGCCTATCCATTTCAAACCCCTTAACCCTCATCCACTTCAGTGGTGAGTTGGCTTTTTGATTGGACTGCTACTAGCTAGTATTAGATTATTATATTTTTACTTTTTTTGGTGAAATGTGATTTTCATGTTCTTGGCATGGTAACAAACTTTTGTTGATTATGAGTTAATGACACTGTAATTATGCATAATAGAAGTCTTTCCTGATGTTAACCGAGAGCAACAGCCATCAATGATGATGATGAATCCTTGTGTAAGCAATATGGATTGAAGGAAGGTACAAAGTTAATGTAAGAATTTGTCATATCAATTTTAATCAAGTTGGTAACATTGTAAGAGAACTAATTAACTTGCAAGCAACAATCATAAAGGCCAAAATGTTTGGTACTAGTTTGGTGTTTTAAAGCAATAGCAAACTCAGTGGCCGTGGCATTATGTGGTGAGCTTGTGTCTCTCATTGTGGAAACAGAGACCAAAAGGATACATAAAACACAAACAATTATAAGAATTGATCTTCTCTCCGTGCACTCAGATAATCACTATAATCATTATATAGAGACTCTTCAGCTCAAATGGCACTCAACAATATCAATGTACTGTGCCAACAATTACACAGGTGAGAGGAAAATGGCAAGCATCTCAGTTCAGTTCTAATAGTTAACATATGGCCTCACGAAATAGCCGAAATTTGAGAATCCGAATTGGATAACTAAATTAGCACATAGCGAAGATGAGGATATCACTAGAAGAAACTCGTAGGTGAATCTTGCGGAAGCTGAGTGAAAATATGGACTTAATTTCCCCCAGAACTCCTGTAAACAAGTTGAAGTTGACACGACTATCTCAACTAATGGTCAATCTAGATATATTTGGAAGTATTACAATTTGATAACCTTAGTATAATACATATTACAGCGAATTCTGAATCCAAATGGAATAAACAACAGGAGAGTTGAGAACTCACACTTAGGGGCTGTTTGTTTCGCATAAAACTCCGTAATTCGTAAATGACTTACTACCCAGTTACAACTACGGCGTTTGTTTGGACCATAATTAGTAAAAGACTTATGTAACTCAACTAACACTCACTTGCAACCCAGTTACCACTCACTTACAGCCCAGTTACAGTTAATTTTGTGGTCATACAAATTTGTAATATTTTTTATATTAATATTAAAATTTTTTAATATTTAACTTTTTTAATATTTATTTGCAGTATTAAAACTTTTAAAATCACCAAATAGTTAATTTTGTGGTCAACTTTTTCACTTACGACTTATTCATTACGATAACCAAACACCGTAAAGTACGATACACTTTCTCACTTTACAATTTTATATTACCAACCAAACACCGTAAAATTTACATACATGTAACTCATTTACAATTGTAATAGACTTTACCAATTACAACTACGAATTGCGGCCAGTTACAACAACCAAACAGACCCTTAATGTCGTCGGAGCTTCGGGTGCGCCATGGATATTATTGCTGGGTTGTGCACGCGCAAGGGCTGGATCTGCAGGGAGTGGGCGCTGATGGAGAGGAGAAAAGAAGAGATGAGCAAAGAGATTATGAGAGGATTAAGGATTAGGTTTAGGAGCGATTAGGAGATGAAGATTGATTTGTTATAGGGTAGTAATGATTTGTTAGGATTGTGGTTAGAACTTGGATTTGATGTTAGGATTTAGATTGGGTGGTTAAGATTAGGATTTGATTTGGTTGTTAGGATTCAGATAAGGTAACGGGTTATGGGCTAAAGGATATGGGTTAATGGGTAAGAGCATGGATCATGAGCCAAAGGATAATATGAGGTAGGAATAAAAGGATACCATAAATATCAATAAAATAATAGTAATGGCAGTTATGATAACAATAATTAATAGAAAAAAATCATAATAATAATAATTATCATAAGGATAATAATGAGTAACAACAACTATATATTAATACAGTATTATACGATAGAGATATTACAGTTGCTGAGCCTGCCTCGATGCTTCCTTGATTTCAGAGCAAACACTGGGGGAGCCTCCTGAAGCATGAACGTAAGGTTCAGATCAGCGTCACCGACGTGTCCAAAATGGCACTTCTTGGACAGAGGATTGGAGGAATATCGCACTGCAAAGAGGATAACACACAGTCAGAAATCTAAAAAAAAAAGTTGACTAAGTGTTGAAGCTCAGACGCAGGATTGAGTCTACGCGGAGATTAGCAAAACCCGAGTCTAAACTCAAAGATGTGAGGCTCGCATGAAACCTGCGTTTTAAATTCCACGACTTAAAAATTTTTCTAAGTGTTGGACTTAGACGCGAGACTCAGTGAAGCACGCGTCCAGCCCCAGAGATGCGAGGTTCACTGAAATCCGTGTCTCAACTCTTCCACTTAGAAAAATTCTCTAAGTGTTGGGATTAAACGCAAGGCTCAATGAAGCCTGTGTTTAACAAGCAGATACAGACTCTAGCTGATGAAGCAAAGACGCGAAGGTCGGCAAACTCGTATCTTACCTACCAGTGTAAGAGCCATGTCTGAATGTCAAAAACACAGGCATGAGCTTCGTGTTGGCGGTTCAGTTCAGAAAAGACACAAGAGTTAAGATAACTCTTCAAGTCCCTTAATGGTGAAAATCAATTCAAATGGTTTTTTTTTTACCTGAAATGGGGGCTTCTTGCATTGAAGAGCTGCCCATTTGAACTTCTAGAGCAACAGTACTCGACGACAAAGCCACAAGTTTTGTTTTGGGGCCATTTCAATTGTGAATTCAATGAAAAAGAAGGAAAGAAGAAGAAGCTCTGATCTTTTCTTAAAAAGTTCGGAATGTTCTCGACGCAGGGTTCAGCAGAGAAGAAAAAGAGTCTAATGATGACTCTTGAAAGACTGATGTCTTTTATAGACATGGTAATCCATCAAGATACGTGGCACATATCTCGAGCCTAATCTCTGCCTGACAAGTGGCAATGTGCCTCAAACGCGAACCTCGTGTATTAAGAGAACAACGTCTCTTCAAGCTCCGCACGACACGTGGCAATACACCTTAAACGCGAAACTCACATACTAAGGGAACAACATCCCTTCAGGCTCCGCACGACACATTACAATGTGCCTCATACGCGAGTCTCACGTTTAACAGAGTTGGGTCTCTCCGAAAAAGGGCCGCATCTTTATTTTGAAGTCTGTTTTACTTCAATAAAATGAAAGCTGCATCTCCACTTCGATGTTCGCGTCTCTCTAATAAATTAGAGTCGCATTTCTACTTCAGACAAGGTCCGCGTCTCTAAGGCAATATGACCTTTGTGTCTACAAAACCTACGTTTAGTCTTTATTTCTGCAATTAGTTCAAAAGTATACTAGCAAAAGCAGATGACTATTTCTCCCGATTCAACAGTACACCAATAATCAGCTCAAAGCACCAAGAGGTCCAGATAGTATATCCGGCACTCACAAAGATTGTTTCTGGTGGCTTCAAAGAGTTTAACAGTACACTCATAAAGACCAAAGTCTAGACAAGATCAAGCTCAAGATATCTCAAAAGATTGCTAGTCCAGTCTTGAGAGCAGTGCTGCTAGAAGAAAAATCCAATGTGTTTCAAAATTCGTCCCAGTCAACCGCGGAGTTATGAAAACTTTGGAGGGGGTTCTGTAGATTGTCTAATAATCACTGAGGATAAGTTATCAGAAATCAGAGTCTATACTCCAGACGCGAGACTAATCATAGCCACCAGTGCAACCAAGACACAAGGGTCGAAGCCCACATCTCACCATTACTGCAATGGCCAAGATGCAGAGCTTGAAGCCCGCGTCTCAGCTTCACTTTAGTGGCCAAGACGCAAAGCTTGAAGACCGCGCCTTAGCATCACTGTAGTACCAAGACGCAGAGCTTGAAGGTCGCGCCTCAGCATCACTGCAATACCAAGACGCAAGGGTCGAAGCCCACGTCTCAGCTTTACTGTAGTGGCAAGACGCAGGGCTTGAAGCCCGCATCTGGGAGGGTTCAAAGTCGATAACCAATAGCACTATAATGCCAAAACGCGAGGCTCAAAACTCTCATTTCAGTTGCAGAGAGTCCTGCGTTTCAGTTATGACTGCCCTCATTATCGGGTCAATTGCTGCCCACGTAATGAGGGGAGTTAACCCCATTATGCAGGGTTTTTAGAGGACAGTTTTTAACCTAAAAATCATATAAATAGCTCAGTTTGCTATTGAAGAGAGATCGAAAGTTTTTGTTGGACTTCGGAGTGGGGATTCTTAATCGAATTGGGGCCTCCTTTCTGGTTAGAACTTTGATCAGAATTTTCAGCTGCGGAACATTGATAAAGAGTCCAACTCTTCTAACAATTTGCTAGGTACAAGTTATTTTTGCCTTCTTTTCCATCGAAATGTATATTGCTATTCATGGGAAAACTTACAAAAAAGGGTAGAGGAACTAAATTACAAGTAATCAAAAGAAAAATTACTGATAGATCTCCTCAAAGATTTCTGAGAAAGTATGCCGGTAGGAATCTAATCAACGTGCGATCACTTTATCCCTTTGACGATGTAATCGATCAGACGATCAAGCTGCCTCCGAATAGGATTCCCTTCTCACTTAGTTCTGGGAATAGAGTATTTGGAAGTAAGAGAACAAAAGAACACTCTCTAGAATTTATGGTTTAATTTCTCTTTTCTCTAGCTCGTTAGCCCTCTCGTTTGCTTTTTATCCGTGCCTGTCTCTCCATCTGCGTGTGTGTGTTCCTTAGTTTAGCAAGGAACTATTTATAGCAAAAAATGGGGTGTAACAGCTCCCTTGAATTCAGCAAGGCTGAATCAAACTTTTACATTGCGTGAGGCTACAATTGACCTTATCGCGAAGCTCCTTGCGAGCTTCGAGCGAAGCTAGAGGGTTCATGTGAACGCCCTCTTGACGTTGTGGCTTAATTGTCTTCACTTAATGTGGGACGAAGTGGACGGGTTTAACCACCCACTTAAAGCATCATTAATCCCACTAAATTAGTAGGGTTCTCCCATTAATTTTCCATATGAAATGGTCAATTGACGACCTGGTAAAGCTCACTACGGAGCTAAGTCATGCAAAGTTAGGCTTTAGCTTAGATCTTTAGCAAAGTTAGCTCCATAGTCCCCTGCGAAGGTAAAACTTAGCTTATAGCTTCGGATGAAGTTGTCTTCAAGTCTTGGTGTGAGGTTAAGATTCAGCCCAGCGAAGCTAGGGTAAAGCTTCTAGCACGAAGCTCTTGTATCAGCCTCTGGTGGGGCTCAATGGTGAGCTTCGAGCGAAGCTAATGATTAGCCTTATAGTGAAGCTATCAAGAAAGCATTGGGCGAAGCTATAAGTTAGCACTATTTGGAGCCATAGCGAGGCCAAAGGCTATCCCTTAGGCTCATGAAAGGCTATGTGTTAAGCTAACTTACCATCGTAGGCATACTTGGGGCTCTTCAAAGACAATTTTGGCTTACTGTTGCTTCACTGGATCAGTAAGGTCCAAGTTGTTGCCTCGTTCGTGGTCGTCATCTTGTCTTCTACTTATCTTTTGTAAATGTCGATAAGCTAGATATCGTTTAGACTAGTTGAACATAAATGTGAGAGTTTTATCTTTTTAGAGCGTCAACAAGACCCCCTTCAAAGTTTTCATAATCTGCAATGGATTGGTTCAGATTTCGAAATACGTTGAACTGCTTCAGAATAGGTTCGCCGAGGAATTGCATTAATTTGCTTCCTTGTAGCTTCGCACTTCTAGATAGTTTCTCTTTTGGGCTTCCTAAAGTAGCTTCACTTCCAAACAGGGTTGGACTATCGGTGCTCTGCCAGCGCTAACCTTGTGTTCGCTGTGATGGAACGACGTTTTATTCCCCAAGGCTAACCGCTTTTGTGAGTTACGAGAAGGATTGCTCCCTCTTCCAAGGTTCGAATAATCTCACCTGCATTTACGAGGAAGATTATTCCCTTTTTTGAAGTTCAATTAACTTCATGTGTATTCACGAGGGGAATTATTCCCTTTCTCGAGGCTAAGTATTTAAATGCTTTAACTTCGCCCGTACTTCTAGGCTTACAGTGGCAGCGGCGTGGTCAGGCCATGAGGCCTATAAATAGTACTCTTGTAGTCCTTTTTAGAGAAACATACTTTTGAAAAGTTTGTTCATGATATCTACCAATTGCTCAGGCAAGGAGACTGAGGTCCCTAAAGTAGTGGGGACTCTTACTCTGTTTATTATCCGACCAAGAGCTGATGAGCCTCAGTCATCCAGCGACTTTAGGGGTTTATCTCCCTTAATTTTCTTAGCTTTACCAGCTATTTCAGAGATTGAATTCCCTTGGTCTCTGCATTGGGCTGATTTTTGAAGAAGGGTTTCAACCCTTTTTTAAGCTTCCTGGTGAAGCTAATATTCATGCTAGATCAGGCGAAGGATTTTTCTAGGCGAAGCTCCTTCCTTGACCTGCTAAATTTGTATATAGGCAAGGGTTAGGCCTCACCTTCTAGACAAGTTGTAGCTTCGCCATATAGGTGAGGTTAGGACTTGGCCTTTTCGAGATTGAGCCAGTCTTTCCATATAGGCGGGCTAAGATTGTGCCCTTCCGGTCAGTCTAGCCTTGCTATACAGGCGAGGTAGGACTTAGCACTTTTTAAGGCCTGTCCGGCCTAACCGTCTAAGCAGAGTTGAGACCTGGCTTCTGCTAGGCCGGTCTAACGTTACCATGCAAGCGAGGCTATTCTCTGCTTATCTAAAGTTCATCCTCAGGGCATAACAGGGTTGGATCTGGATTAGCTTTGCTTGACAAAACATTGACTTAGCATTTCACCCTCTTTCTTTTTTTTTATTTAATGCTAACTCATTTCCTGTTTGCATTGTAGTATACTGTGCTCCCAATTCTTTCGACCTGATGAAGGAGGACAAAAGCATGCATCCTCATTCTCAAGTTCAGGTTTTGATTATAAGTAAGAGGAGTATACTGGAGCAGCTGCTGTCAACTCCAAGAGAAAGCCAGCGGTCGCCTATCCGCAATGTTCTACTTAGCTGGAGATTTGTGCTGTATCATTTTCACTAATATCTCACTTTTACTGGGTCTCTACACAAGATATGAGAGAGGGGTGTCACCCGTAAGGTCTCAGATCCTTCCTTTACCAATTTTGATTAAGGAAGATCCAGCTTTCTAATAGCAACCAATCCGTTGCCAATTTTGATCAAAGAAGATTCAGCTTCTTGGTGGCAAAATCTACCATTAAGCGAAGGATTACGGCTCTGTGAAGGAGGAAGACTTTGTGTGTCCAGTTGGTCTGGTGGTCTTAGGATGACTTTTCATCCTGAAAGTAGATAGGACAACTTGTATGCCTTTAGAGCAAAGAGTCTATTGAATAAGATAATTTTCATGTATTATCAATGTGTCTTCCCTTTTGAATCAATAAAAATAATTTTATTTGACTCTTCTGTTGCTTTTCCTGCTTGTTCTATCTTCTGAGTGTGCAATAAATGTCAAATTATATTATAACTCTCAAAAGAAAGGAGATAACAGTATAGTCTTCCAACTTATACCATGAGAATATTGACTAATCTATTCAGAGGTTGACAACATAATAGAATTATCCAGTTGATAAATTATCACCAATAAATTTAAAAACTGATTCGATTCAAATCTTGTTGGGATAAAAAAAAGGGGCAAAGTGAATTTGATGACCTTTGCTGTTCAGAGATAAACATTAACATAACAGATTAAAGACCATGAATTTGTTATGATGAATTAGGCATCATGACCATTTGATAATTCCTACTGAACTAGAAGGATGAAGCCTAGAATTTATCGGTTAAAGATGATAAATAAGACATGATTAAACGACATTTTGTCATTCAGAGGTGACGATCTGGACATGATGATAAAATGGAGGTGAATCCGATTTTAGGGACCCGTCTATTCAGAGGTGATGAACTGAACGTGATAAACTAAGATGCGCTAAACTTCAGATCCGCTGCCAGAGGTAGTCATGTTAACTTGGCAGCTAGTCCACAAGGGACTACAAAGATAGATTGGATCTGGGGTCCTATTGGTTCAGAGGTGGTTGACTGGACATGACCAACTAAGGGATCTCAGATTTGCAATCCACTGTTCAGAGGTTTACTGTTAGCATGACAGTAAGAACTCCCGGCCTTGATAGAGGAAAGGAGAACAAAACTATGGACTCATCTATTATGAGATGGTGAACTGGACATGAAAGATAGAGTGTCATAAAAAGGGAAAATCTAGGCATCCGTCAGTTCAGAGGTATCGTGGACATAACCGATTGAGAGTTGCTAGACTCAGAGCTCTGCCGTTCAGAGGTGGCGAGCTGGACATAACGGTAAAGGTAGTCCCTACTGGACCAAAAGATGAGACTTGGTTATCTGTCGGTTCAGAGGTATCGTGGATATAACCGATTGAGAAGCCACCAAGCTAGGGATTTTTATCGTTCAGAGGTGACAAGCTGGACATGATGGTAAAAGAAATAATTCAACTTGGGAAAATAGAATTTGATTATGAACTCTATGGGAAAATTTATATCTCCTTTGGATGTTATTTGGAAGAAATTGTCAGAGGTATATTGTTAACGTGACAACCACGAGAAATCCATTGTGGACTTGGGAGAGAGATAATAGACTTTGAAGAAAGTCTACCAGAAACTCGCTGAGGAGTTAGGAAATATAGATCCCATAAGAGATCATATACCTGAGAATTCCGCGGGATTTAGAATGAGATTTATAAAACAGCCTAGCAGAGGTGTGATGCTACCTTGACATGGATTGAGCTACTGTTAGAGGTGTTTGAATATAAAAGTGATTTGAGTGAACCCATCATTCTATTGAAGAGAATGACAGGTGGAGTTTGATTTGCCAGGGATATTGACCAGATCCGCGGGATATTGGTTTTATTCGCTGGAGAATATGTTAGAGTCTCACTACCAGAGGTTTATTGTTAACATAATAGGTTTGACTTGTGATTCATTTTGTAAGGGAAATGAATATTATTTTATGTGTTCCTACCATTCCATGGAAGGGAATTGGTAAGTGATTTAGGAGAGGAATCAAATGGGATCAGGTTCCTTAGGATTTTTAGTAAACCCTCAGCTGTCAACAGGTTTGATATGCCTTTACAAACTATCGTTTGAGTTGGGCTAGTCTTGCTATTCCCCTAAGCATGATGAGTTGTCGAAGACTTATGTTGGGATTAAGAGCCAACATTTATCTCTATCCTTAGCCATTAGAGGTGTTAGATCATTTTGTTACTTTGAGTAACGTAATGCTTCCCCTGGGTTTTCACTATGCAGGTGAGCTGGGGATTAAAGGAGTGGACACGAATTTTATGAGATCTTTATCTAGAAATTATCCTTCCTTGTGAAGTCTTTGTCGATCTTTATCTTGTTTCCATGTTGAAAAGGTTCATATTTTGATATGAACATGGAAACAGTGGAAAAGTTCTGCAAAAGGATGTGTCACGAGCCTTCTTTAATGAGTTTGGCTTGATAAACTCATTTGATCTTTCATTTGCTCGGTTACCCCATTTTGATATGAACGTGGAAACAGTGGAAAGGTTCTGCAAAAGGATGCGTCCGAACCTTCTTCAGTGAGTTTGGTTTGATAAGCCATCAAATAAACTCACTTTTTTTATTCGATCGTTCAGATGTTCTGTCGTTGGGTCAAGTTTCGATCGATCGAACAGGAGCAAGGAGGTATGCCGCCACTGTATATAGAAAAGTTAGGCTAGATAAACCATCCTCCTGATTATAAAGAAGAACGCTTGAAACTGTAGCTTGGGTATGCTTGACTTCAAAATATGACCTATTCTTTTAAGTTGAAAATAAGTACATATCTATATACTAGAGAATGGTAACAAGGCTAAAAATTTGACATTTTGCCTTTATCTTTTGTTTCATGTTTACATCACGCATCATAATATCACCTATGTTCGGTCGACTCGGCGTTATTTGACCATGATGCGATTCATTGAATGAGGAAGGAATCTTTTCTTTGGCGCTCTTCCAAACATTTTGAATCCCAAACTCTAATCCATCTTTGACATCGCCTCAATGTTGACATCATGTATCACCAATGTTAAGTTGGTTCGGTGTCGATTGACGGTGATATAATCTGATAATAGGATGGGTTCTGGACTAGAGAAGAGTGACAATGTTAAAACTGAAGTTTCATAACCTTGTTTCTTCTTCAATGTAACCATTTCGATCGGCTCGACACTAGTCGACAATGAATTAGAGAAGAGTTACAAGGCTAAAATCAAAGCTTCATAACCTTGTTTCTTCTTCAATGTAACCAGTGTTCGATCAGCTCGATAGTAATTTACATTGAATACGATTTGTTAAAGAAAGAAAGAAGCTTTCTTTGGCGCTCTTCCAAACGTCTTAGATCTGAAAGTTCTGATCTGAGGTGTAATGTTAACCTGATCAAAAAAGGAATCCTATCAAGGATAGTACTTCTTCAAGAATCTGCCATTGATTAGCATCATGAATGTATTACCGTCTGGGGTTATAAGGCGGTATGCTCCGTTTGAATAGACTATTTCTATTATGAACGGCCCTTCCCATTTGGGCTGAAATTTACCTTTGATATTGTGCGTCATGATCATGGGTCGTCTGGCGCATAAAACCAAATCTCCTTTTTGGAATACCCTTTTCTTAACCTTCTTGTTGGCTTCGAGATTCGAGCTTGGTACAGCTCATTGTGTTGTTGAGCTTGTAATCATTTCTCATCTAGGGCTTCAAGTTCTTGAAGATGTAACCGATCATTGTCTTCCTTTGTCATCTTGGTTGCTAAGGCAATCCGTAGTGACGACATCTGAATCTCTAACGGTATGACTGCTTTGCACCTGTATAGTAGAGAAAAAGGTGCATTGCCTATCGAGGTTCGAATCGTAGTTCGATAAGCCCAAAGACATTCACTGTGCTTCTAATTCCAGTCTTGTTTACTTGATGAAACGAGTTTCTTGATTAGCTTGATAATTATATTATTGAATGCTCCCGCCAACCCATTTAGCAGCAGGATTATAAGCGGTTGATACCACATTCTGAATCTGGTACTTATTACAAAACTGATAGAATGCTTGGATTGCAAATTGGGGACCATTTCATGAATAATCTTCCGGGGACACCAAACCGATGAAAGACATGATGTTTGATAAAATTGACCACGTTAGAAGTTTTAACATCAATAAGTAGTATAGCCTTTGCCCACTTTGAAAAATAATCAGTTATTGCTAAGATAAACCGATGACCTTACGTTGACAAAGGACTGATAGGTCCTACAACATCGATTCCCCATGCTTCAAATAGCACGAAGCAATAGTCGGATGAAGTAACTCCGGAGGTTGATGTATAAAGTCTGCATGAATTTAATAGGCTTTACACTTCTGTGCATATTTGATGGCATCGGCTACCATGGTTGGCCAATAATAACCAAGTCTGTATAATCGATCCTTGAGTTTCGGTCCTGGTTAGTGAGCTCCGCATATACCATCATGCACCACTTTGAGTACTTCTTGTGCTTCCAAATTAGAGAGGCAACGGCACAAGATACCGTCATATGAACGGCGATAGAGTGTCTTTACTATCGGGTCATAGTGAAGTGGAGAGATCTTCGTCGAACAAAAACTGCTTCTTTGGGGTCATCCGACAATATGTCATGCAAAGCATAATCAATAAGGGAAAACCGTTAATCTCTTGTTTTGAAATCCATTGAAGTTACATTGACTTCCTTAGTTTCCAACATATATTTATGGCAAACAAGGTGTCGAGTAGCCACAGTAAGATGATACGTTGTGTTGATTGGTAAGGTCAATGTAACTGCTAGTGCAGCCAAAGCGTCAGCCCTAGTATTATGGAATCGAGACACATGATCGATGTAAAAACCATCAAATAAATTAGCTATTTTGATGACTGCGTGGTGGTAAGGCACCAAATCTTAGTGGGGAACCTCGTATTCTCCTTTAACCTAATTAACAATCAGTTTTGAATTACCATAAGCTTTGAGGTAGTGTACCCCCTTTTCATAGGCGAGCTGAAGGCCGATAAGCAGAGCATTATATTTGCCACATTGTTGGAACATCGTTCCGTCAATGAAAACGCCTGAGGAAGGACATGATTTTGTGGTGAGATAAATACAGCCCCCACACCGGCAATGGTCCTGCCTTTAGGTCCTGTTCTTGATGCTCCATCATAGAACATTTGCTACACTTCATCCTCTGAAATCATATTAGATTCCAAAACCTCATCTAGAATATCTTCGTGATGTTTTGAGCTTTCCGGGACCGGATGAGCTGCCAGAAAGTCTGAAGTGCTTGACCTTTGACTGCCTTCTGAGGAATAAAAAGCATGTCATATTGAGACAAGAGGATGGCCCATTTGGCCAATCTTGAATTCAGCGATCCTAATTTCATCATGAGGAGACGCAAAAGATTAACCCTGGAGATGACAAGTATGGTTTGGCCAACCAAGTAATGTCATGTCTTTTGAACTACAAAGACGAAAGCTAAACATTCCTTCTTCATCGGTCATATATATTGCATATTTATTGTCACATTACCATGTTTATTATCTAAATAAATTATATTAATAAGTCCTATTTTTTTATAAAATGCAGGCCCAGTACTAAGGATAGGAAAGAGAAACGAGCCCAAAAGCCCATCAAATTCTGATTTAATTTAGAATTAATTTGAAATCAGGAAATCAGGGTAGGTCATGAAAAATTAGAGAGGTTGAAAACCAGTTAAAATGAGTCTTCCCAAATTAAGTGGTTAAAGCCAAAGTCAAAGGCTGTTTCGTCAAATCCTAGAGCTGAAACGGGAAAACTAGCAGGAGGTAAAGTCAGAACGCAAAACCAGGAGGTGTACCCCCCGGCTGTGGCCTGGCCACAGCCAGGCCACAAAAATATGGCCAAAGCCATTTTTGCGATCGTTTAATTATTGTTGGGGGAGCGTTTGCTCACCTATCTCCGTACGCCCTCCCCCGTTATGGTTTTACCTATAAATACTATATTTTTAAGAGAAAAAGGGACGGAAATTAGTTTAAGATTTTCTCTTTGTTTTTAAGGTTTAGGCTCTTTGTTAGATAGTATAGAAGTTATATCTCTGTTTTATAATTTGTAGTTCAGTTCAAATACCAGTGAGGGAGAGGAATAGAGTGATTGTAATCTGAAGATTAAAGTGACATCAATAAAAGGATCAAGCTTTCTCTTCTTCCACTCCAATTCATGGGTATGTCTTGCTTTATTTACATTATTATTTTTCATCTTTCATGAGTAGCTAAATTCGTTTTCTGGGCTCACTATTGTTCCTCTCTTCGATCCCTCTTCTTTTTGAATGATTTTGATGTAAAGACCTAATGGAATCATATGCATACCTAAACTAAGCCTTTCTTCTTTGAAAGTATTCTTGAAGGCACATAAGGATGGGCTTGAATTTCTAAACTTCTACTTCTTTTAAGACATCTCTTGAACTTGTTTTTATTTCAAACCTGAAATACTTGATGATTTAACATTCAATTCAAGATGGTTTCTTAAAGAAAAGAGTTAAATTTTTCAAACTATCTTATTTGCTTTGCTTAAAACTTTCTGAACTCAAGCTTAAGTTTTTGCCTATGATCAAGTTGAGGCACTAAGAATTTCAAGAGAAGAACACATCGTTGAGTAGTGAGATAGTAAGCCCAGTTCTTCTTCTTATATTAAAAACAACAAATCACTCTTCAAGCTTTTCAAAAAATTACCTTTTCCAAAGCTTTCTCTAAGTTTGCAATTTTTCTTTTAATCATTTCCCTTCTCTCTATTCTCTTTTTCAATCATATAAAAAAAAGAAAGACACCAAATCCATTCTTTGTTACTAAACAACAACACTGAAAAGCTTCTATCGCATTCCTCCTCGTGGACACGACCCGTTAGCCCAAAGCTATACGGTAATTCTTATCACTTTCAATTTACAATCACTTCTCAATGGGGTTATACCAAGACTCAGCTCCTATCAGTGTCCTGCTTAGCTAGTAAATGGCCTGTTCATGGCCATCATTATTCTTTTGGGCAACCAGAGCACCAAGAGAATGGTCCATAGCTTTCACATAAAGCAAGAATAGTTTTCCTGATGTGCGGGCCACTAAAACTGAGGGTTTAGTGAGGTATCTTTTGATATCCTCGAAAGCTTCTTGACAGGCTTTATCCCATATGAAAGAAACACCTTTCTTCATAAGCCGAATGAATTGTTCACAACTGCCCGAGAGATTTGTGATGAATCTTTTGATATAGGCCAACCTGCCTTGCAGACTCCTAAGCTCTTTGAGATTCTTAGGTAGATGCATGCTCTGAATAGCTTTGATCTTGTCTAGGTCAAGATGAATTCCATTTGATGTGATAATAAATCCCAGAAACTTGCCACTCCCTAAGAAGGACTTTGTTAGATTCATTTTTAGCTGATGGGCTCGCATTATATCGAACATTGTTCTTAAGTCACAAAGATGATCGTTCTTATCGCGACTTTTAACTGCAATGTCGTTGACATAGCATTCCACCGTCTATCAAAGGTGATCACGAAAAATTATACTCATTGCACGTTGATAAGTCATTCCTGCGTTCTTTAGTCTGAAAGGCATCACGGTGTAGTAGTGTACCCCTAATGGTGTCCGAAATGAAGTATGCTTCTCATCCTCTGGGTACATTTTGATTTGATTGTACTCTGAGAAGCCATCCATAAAAGACATTCTCTCAAAGCCACAGGTATTATCGATCATGACATCAGTGATGGGAAATGGGAACTCATTTTTAGGACACAGTGATGGGCAATCGCGGTAGTCAATACAGACCCAGATTTTTCCATTCTTTTTAAGAACGGGGACAATGTTGGCGACCCAATCTGGGTGTTGCTCCTCCCATATGAAACTGCATGTGATAAGTTTATGAACTTTAGCTTCAATAGCTCTAATAATATCCAGGCAAAATCGTCGCTACTGTTGCTTGACTGGTTTGACGTTAGGTTTAATGTTCAGACGATGCATGGCTACTTGCGGATCAAGTCCGGGCATATCTTCATAATTCCATACAAAGACGTCTATATACTCTCATATGAGTGCTATCAATTCTTCTCTCTCTGTAAGTGATAAGCTCTCACTTATAGAGATGGGTTTAGGGTGATCTGGACTATCCAAATTAACCTGAATCACTCTGTCCTCAGTATGCAGTTCGCATTATTCGAATCGTTTTTCCTACTGGAAACCTAGTTGTTGCACCCATGGTTCAGCATCAAATGTTTCAATAGCGTCCTCAGGCTCCAATTGATTGATCAAAGTCATATTAACGGACAGATTCTTTAAAAACATTCCTATACTAACATCTGACTCCCACTCGAATGAAGAAGCAGAGCGTGATGGGATCGGTTTATTATCTTCGGATTGAAATGGCATAGGAGGTGGACGTGTAACATATCCCAACCCCCTGTGTGTTTTATCATAGTAATTTGCCGGTTTTCCTTTCGGCACAAAATTACATAGAATATCACATCGTCCTTTTCTGAAGTTTAAGCCATTCCCACGCTGTATGTTGTATCCTATTTTTTGTTATCATATGCTGTGCTGATCATGCATAATGGAAAATTTGCGGGGCTTTTGAGTCTGAACTCAAATCTGTAAGTGCAGACCGTCGTAGTTAGGCCCTACTGAATACTATCGGAGATTGACTCTTTTTGGATGGAGGGACCACGAAGACTGACCCTTTCGCACACTCCACAGATGTATTTGTCAGGCTTGGTTTGTGCAAAGGCATGTGTAGAGGGCTGTTATCAATAGATTCATGCAATTCAACACTCGCAAGATAATCAAAGATAAAATTCTTATTAATTACCCATTCATCATCATCCCTAAAGGGATTATTACATCGCAGATTATTGAAATATGCTACAATTGGTTCATAAGCCAAAGTAGCGGCGTGTCTTCTTCAGACTCTGCATCTGCCTCGTTGCCACTGTCGTCGTCATCAGGCAACGGTTCTTTTGATGCTTTGCTAGCTTCCTAATATAGGAGAGCATCAGTAAAGTAATTTTTCACCCTTTGAATGGTTATTTTTCAGCAAACACCATTCGTATCGTTGCATCATCTTCTACATACTTGAAGCATGGTGCAGAGTAGAAGGAATGATCCAGTTAGCATGGATCCAAGGTCAACCTAGCAACAGGTTATGTGATGTGTCTGTAAATACACTTAGAGGGGAGGTGTATAGGTGTATTGCTAATCTAATAACAAATGATGCAGAATAAAAAATAAAATGCAACACACTTAGTGTAACCAAAGAGTGAAGCCAAATTCCCGGTGAAGAGCTCTAGACTAACTCCTCTAGATTTCTCTAAATAAGAGTTGAGGTGCTATTGAAGCCCTCTTGGTTCAGCACAAGTATAGGCACACACAATCAATACCAAGCATATATGTATGATATGAATAATATGAAACAATGCAAGCATAAAAGAGAGAGCTTAGAGATAGTGGATCAACCGCAAACACCAAGATATGTTTCGAGGTTCGAGCCACTGCTCTACGTCTCCGCCTTCATACAAAAGGATTTTCACTATACGTCCACACAGGACATCCCACACAGGGAACCTCCACTGAGGATTTGGGTAATACAAACTTGGAGTACACAACTCCTCTCTCAAATAACAACCACGTTTGCACAAAAGGCAAGGCACTAAGCCACTCAAGATCAACCTCTCAATAGAGGAATAGAGCACTAAGCCAAACAACAATCACCTCTTCACTAAGAGGGACAAGGCATAAAGCCAAACAACCACAATCACCTCTACACTTAGAGGGATAGCTACAAACCCAATTGCACAACCTCCTCTACATTTAGAGGGAAAGGCACAAAGCCAAAGCAAAGGAACGGGTACAACTCCACAAACCAATATTCCCATAAAACAAGATCCTATAGCTAGGATAGAGATTATAGCTCAAGTGTGAGAAAACAAGGTGTTGGAACAAAGAAAAACAATTCAGAAAATCTCCAAATAGATATTGAAATCAAGATCAAAACCAATTCCCAAAAGGCTCTATTTTTCTTTGATTTTTTCAACCCTTTATAACAAATAAAGATAAAATCTTTTAGCCCAAAAACACTTTAAAAACTTGTTGTTAAACACTTGAAAAAGTGGGAAAATTTTCTCTCTAAAAACCTGTTCAAATCAACTCAAGAGAAGGCATATATATAGCCTCTCCAAAATCTGGCCATTAGTAGTTGGAAAGGGCAGAATGCCCCTCCGGTCGACCGCCCGATCGACCGGCAGAACGGTCATATTTATGACCGTTGTGCCTCCAATCGACCACCTGGTCGACCGGCCATAGCCATCGGTCGACCGCCCGGTCGACGAGAGTGGGGAGCTTTCAGTCGGTCGACCACGCGGTCGACCAGCCGAGTTGGGTGGCCATGTGCACGTCCTCGTGCACATCGGTCGACCATTCTGGTTGACCGACCACTGGTCCGATCGACCGGTTCGGTCGACCGCCAGTCAATCTGGCTGGGGATTTTGGGTATTGAAAACTTGTCTTTTAACTTTCATAAAATCCCATAAAATCACATAAATTTCACAAAAATAAGTTCTTATAAAATCCTTGAATACCAAACATGTGTGACCAAAATCAACACATATTTCAAACTATTTGAACCATTTTTGTGATATTGAATTTTGGCTTAAACACAAAATTCGTATTTTCCAAAACTTAAATTTTTGAAATGGAAAACCGTTTTCTCCAAAACTCATATGGATACAAAACCATGATATTGAAATAAATTTAAAGCATATTGTACATGGAATCCAAATACATATAAGATATATATCTATGTTTTTGATATGAAATCCAAAACTGGTTAAACCGAAAACGAAAATTTAAACTTGTGTGTGTGAACTTGAGCATATCAATACTATCTACCTTTACACAAGATCTAAACATTCTAAACTAAACACACCGAGGTCTTCTTGTAAAACTCCTTCTCTAAGTCGACTCGATCCGAACACGATCCAACGAGCTTGACTCCAACCAAGTGCTAGATGCGATCTTAATGTGCGAGATCTTGAATCACCACGTGTTAGCCTCTAGACTCCTTTGTTGAAGCTAAACACATACTAATATCTTGATCAATCACTGAAATTATTTAAACATAAGATTATTAGTAAACTATAACTACATGAGTTAATCATCATCAAAACTAGAGTGATGGGCCTCTGGGCTAACAATCTCCCCCTTTTTGATGATGACAAAACTCATAGAGTTATATATGCATGGATTAAAGTTAAGTTTCATAGAAGCTCCCCCTTAACTCATGTATAACAATAAACGTAAAGATATTCAATGAAATGCATAAACCAAACAACACATATATGCATAAATGAGGAAATAAATATAAATAAACTTTCCAAATACTTCTCCCCTTTTTGCATAAATACTTCTCCCCTTTTTGCATAAATAAAACATATACGCATAAACAAGAAAATAAACATGTATATATAAAAATCCAAAATTCTTCTCCCACTTTTTGTCAAATCATCAACAAAGGGGCGAAACTAAATCAAACAATAAAGATATATATGCGATATACATTCATGAAAAAGAGAGGAGTTAACTCCCCTGCATACATGCATTACACGAAAAAGAGATGACTAAACCCTAATCACAAAACGCATAATATACAATATATAAAAGGAGATGTGAAGCTCCCTGTACATACGTGTAAGACATAGAGAGGAGAGCTCGACCTCCTCAATATGAGATACACTCAACATGAATATATATATATATATATATATATATAGAGAGAGAGAGAGAGAGAAGATGTTAAGCTTCCCTTGAATATAAGCAATATATATCAAAAACTTATGATACCAATTGAAAATATACCAATTTTGTTGGCCCAATGGCCTTCCACTCTAGTTTTGATGATGATCAACACTCATGTAGTTATGTTTACTAATATTCTTGTGTTTCTAAGTTTCAGATCAGTAACAGGATATTAGGTTGGTGATTAGTTTCAACAAGATGATTAGAAGCTATTCTTGATGATTCCGGTGCCAAAGCTTAAAGATCATACCTTTGCACTTGGAGAATCACGGAGTTTGGACCGAGTCTACTTGAAGATGAAGATCGTCAAGAAGACTTAGGTATCTAGTTTAGAGTTTGTGTTTTAGATCCATATTTGTAAAGCTTAGTTTAGTTGATATGCTCAAGTGCACAAACACACACGTTTTATGTTTTGATATTTGGTTTTCATGAATAGTTTATCAAAACAAGTTTACATATGGTATATGTATAGTAGATGTTTTCTATTTATACATACATGCTTTAACTTGGTAAACAAACTTATTTTGATATCCCTATTCATGTTTTGGAAAAATCAAGTTTGACAAAATACAAGTTTTGTTTTTGATAAAATTGGCAAGACACAAAAATGAATTGATATGATTGATATATGTCTTGAAATTTTTATCACAAGTTTGGTTATCAAAGTAAAATGATAAAACAAGTTTTAGAAAAACATATTTTTAGAAAAACAGTTTTTATTGTGATTAAAACTATTTTTTAGATTTACTGTGATTTTATGGGATTTTTATTGAGTGAAAAGACCTATTTTCAAATCCCGTATCTGTGCAGATCTGCACTGTGCCTGCCAGGCCAGTTCGGTCGACCGGACCGGTCGACCGCACCAAGTGGCCGGTCGACCGGGTCGGTCGACCGATGTGCACAGACGTGCACGCTGGCTACACATTGTAGTCGGTCGACCGGACCGGTCGACCGAGTTGAGAGTTAAACTCTCAGGATGTTTCGGTCGACCGGGCCGGTCGACCGCTAGTGCCCAACGGTCACTTTTCTGACGGTTGGCGGTCGACCGGGCCGGTCGACCGACGCCTGTCAGGCTGCCACATCAGCCTAACGGCTAGTTTTTCCTAGGGGCTATATATACCCCATTTCTCCATTGTTTTGGCTAAGATTTTTAGAGCTAAAAATTCTAGACTTTCTCTAGTGTTTTAAAGAGTTTTTAAAAGGGTTTTAAGCCAAAAAGATTTCATCTTATTTGTTTTTGGGTTTTTTGGAAAATCAAAGAAAACTAGGTTTTGGGATTTTGATTTGATCTTTTATTTCTATCATATACAAGAGATTTCCCAAGTAGTTTTTCTTTGTTGCTTGTTTCCAAAAACACTTAGTTTCCACACTTGAGCCATATCTTCTATCCTAAACTATTAGGATCTTGTTTTTGTGGAAAAAGAGAAAAGAGAGTGTTTGAGGTTGTTGTTGTAAACCTCTAAGTTGTACACCCTTATTCTTGTTGTATCCCTCTTAGGTAGAGGTGATCGGGTGATTGGTTTGTATCCCTCAAGTGTGAGGTGATTAAGATTGGTTGTGAGCCTCTTTGGTAGAGGTGTTGTTGTTGGTTGTTGTTGGCCTCGGTGGAGGTTGTATTGAGAGAGGAGTTAGGTACTCCTAGAGTTGTAAGAAATCCTCTTTGGTAGAGGTTCCCTCGGTGGGAGTTGAGATAGTGGAAATCCTACACGGTGGTGGAGGCGGGGATGTAGAGCAAGGTGCTCGAACCTCGAAACAAATCTTGGTGTTTGCGTATTGATCCATTGTCTCTCTAACTCTCTCTCATTTATATTGTGCAAAGCATCATACTTCATATCATCATATCATATTTGCTTGTGTTGAGCATAACTCATATTGCCATATCATATTGCTTGTGTTGCCTTGCATTATTTCATATTGCTATATCCTTTATTGCTTGGCTTGATTGTGTGTGCACATTGCTTGGATTGCTTGTGTGTGTGTGCCTAACTTATACTCATCCAACAAGAGCTTCACATAGCACCTCAACCTATTTCAAGGGGAATCAAGGGGAGTTAGTCCAGAGCCTCGCAAGGGGAATTCGGCTACACTTGTTGTATTGTATTAGTTTGTGCATAATTTGCATTAGCTTCCGCATTTAGCGCACTTAGTTTGCATTTAGTTTCTTAGATTAGCACTAACACCTATTCACCCCCCCTCTAGGTGTTTTTTCAAATTTATGATAAAGTTTTATATCGAAACATCATGATACCAATTTATGATACCAATTAAAAATAAACAAAATTTTTAAGATACCAATTGAAAATATCTTGTAAATTTTTGATACTAATGGAAAATAAAATATTGTATGTTTTTGATATCAAATGAAATATATATTGTAAATATTGATACCAATTGAAAGTAAAAACCAATTGAAAATACAAACCGAATTTTTTTTGGAAATACAAATCATTTTGCAATAAAGATACCAAATTGAGAATAATACCAATAAGATTATTGATAGTAATATTGAAATTGTTAGCATATACCAAAATAAAGCATTTTTTATCATAAAGAATGGGAGTAAGATATCAATTGAAAGTAAAACCGATTGAAAAGATAAAACACGAATTTTCTTCCCCTTTATGAAATACAATAAAAACGATGTATAAGCTTGTATAAGGTACCAATTGAAAAATAATTGACACTAAGGACTAAATCAAGCTTAGTATAAATATAATTTGTACTTTAAGATGTAAAAATATTGTAAGCACAATCAAATCATATATATATGTATGAAAAAGTAAATACCAATCGAAATTGATACAATTTGAAGTTTGAAGCATACATATATAGAAAACACAAATATGAATACAAACATAAAAATATCAATTGTGATACCAATTAAAAATATAATGAGGATCAAATGTATAACTCATAATTATCACCCTATTCATGCACATGTTTAAATAGATTTTCAATATGGCACACTAGGCACGGTCGCCCATCCGTCCGCCCTTTGAAAGAAGGGGTTTTCAAAAATATGAATGTGAAAATAATTTTAGCATAATTAAATACTGTTCCAATTTGAAGTATACGAACTAGTTTTATGATAATCTTGTAAACTAGTTCGAGGCCTAATCGTACACATATTTTGCATTCTTTTCATTACCCTCCTACATTTATCGTGTAATAAATCTGCTAATTTCTTTATCTTAAATGTCTATTTTGTAGAAGATAATAATAAAGAGAAAGAGGATTAAACCAAATAAATACCAGTTAAAATCAGATTTAACTGGATCTATTTGGTTAGCTGAGGATGATCCCAGATATAGTTAGAACAAATCAAGAATTGGGGCAAATGTTCAGCTGAAGATCAGAGCAAATCAGAAAGATAACACCAAATGGAAACAAGTAAAATTCAGATTTCTATAAATTCATTTTGGTTAGCTAAAGATCAATCGAGGAGAATATCAAATACAGAGAGATAAATGGATAGAGAGAAGATCAACGGATGAGATGAAGCAAATTTGACTCAGATTCTGACTGAATACATTTCAGTATTTAAATCATAACTTTCGCTACTAAATCTCAAATCTGATGATTTAAGATGATCCAGAAAGAAGACTTATAGAGCTACAACTCTTATATTGATTACTATTTCTAATTCTATCATTTGATAAGTGATATTCAACAATCAACACGCCAACAAACTGTAGATCAGAACTGAATATCCGCATCAAATCAAGTTTTGAGATAAGGGAGGATTCAAATTCAGAAATAGCCAGCTTTCCTTATCTTCATACTCCTCTAACCTCTGTATTTCTTCTATAAATACCTGCAATCTCAAAGGCAAGGGGAACGATCAAGCAGAGGATAGAACTTAGGCTAATTTGTATTTTGTAACTTAGGTTTTTATTTTCTTTCATGTAATTTTTATTTTATTTATGTACTAAGAGGAAAGGATACTTTCATGGAGGAATGAGAGCAAGCTTATACTGAAAGTGACACCAGTGTAAGTGATCTTTTCTTTCATTGTTATTTGAATTGAATCGAGGTTTCCTTTTCTTTTCTACTCTTGTCTTTGTTTGCTTTCCTCTTTTGTGTTTGTGGATCCAAATGAAACCGATAGCCTCGAAGTTGCCTTCTCCTTGCAAGTACTGTTGATGGCTTATGGTAATGGACATCCATTTCTATAATAGTATAGCTCGCCCCTTTATTTCATAGTGTAAATCGAGAATGGGGAAGATCTCATCTGCCATGCTTCACTCGCCTTCAAAGAAAGGTTCATCGTCGATACGGGTGAAAGGTAAACAGGCAGCGAAGAGGTAGGTATGTTTTTTAGGTTTTAGTTTTTCTTTCTTTTCTTGTAACTTTCAGTGTAGATCACCAACATCATAATCACTCAAATCTCTTTTTCTTTTTTTCATTTCTTTGTACATATCCAATTTTGGTTTCTCCATCTTCTCAATCTCTCACTTTCTGCCTAACTTTATTGTAATTTATTTTTCTTTTCTTTTTAAGAAACTAAAGAAGAACTTTAACCATTAATGGTACCATAAAAGAGAACTCGCTAAAAAAGCTTCCATCGCTAGTCCCTCCTTATGGATCACGACCCGCATAGCCACTTGCTATAGCGGTAGTATTGAGTACTTACACATTCTATTTTTAAAGTTCTGAAATACTATATTTTTGTGTGCAGGTTCAACCTCAATAAAAATTTTGGCGCCGTTGTCGGGGAGGGACGGTAAGTTACTCTCTTTAAAAGTTTACATTTTTGGTTAACTTTCTTCTTTATTTTTTGTACAGATTTAACAACAAGGAATTCTTGATGCAGTGGACACATAAGTGGCCTTGGACTCTGCTCAAGAAAGCAGAGCCAAGAAACCCTCAGATTTGCTACATTCCAGTGGCAAAACTAAGTGAACTACTAACCTATATTTTTACAGGTTGGCTGAATTGAAAATATGAATTTCTGTAGCATTTATCTCCTTGTTTGACTCACTGTATATACTTTTTAACACAACAGTAAAAAGTTGATTGTAAATGCTAAAAATGATTTAGACTTTACATTTAAGCACAGTCTATTTCATTTCATTTTCTATTTACTGTTGAAGAGTGTTGGAGCCAAGGTATGTGTGCATATCATTTAGTATAAGGTTCATTCTTGTATGATTGCTTGAATGTTACTTTTTTCTATATACTTGTACACTGCACTAAATTGATTTAAGGGCTTGTCCTATAAACAAGATAAAGTGGGGAAGTCATTACCCTCCCTTAGCCCACAAACAATCTCCTCACTCACTAACCCAAGCCTAACTAAAAATGAGTAGACATTGGCCCTAGGAACATCTCGGACTCAATTAGGAGATTATCCTAATGGGGAAAGGTGTTGGAATTTGACTCCTGCCAAATCAGTGTCTAGGAAAGGGTTTAAGGGCCGAAAGCCCGAAGGTTGGTGGTTACTTAATTAATGAACGTCTTTGACGGATAACCTCCCACCAATCTTACCCTGACCTGGCTGATTAGCTTGTGATCAAAGTCTGTATTATACCTCCTATGGACAGTCTAACCAGTTAGGAGTCGTCTAGGTCAAAGGTCTACCCTAACTTAGGTTTGAATTTTTTCTTTTTTGTTTGCTTATTTGTTTGTTTTTTTCTTTGTTTGTGTTTTATTCTGTGATATGGCTTATAACAACAATTTTTCCAATTTTAGTAATAATCCATATTACACACTAACCTCTTTTTTGTATATTACCAACCTGGCATATCATAACTTTAACCAACCTAGTGTACCGAATTGGTTTTATCCGAATCAATGTAATCCATGCCTCCAATCTTATACCATAATTTTCAGAATAATTTCAACTCTTCACAGTGTCAGTGGGGATTCACCTCCCCCGAGTCCAATTTTCAACCAACTTGTCCTCCTTATCCACCTTGTCCATAATATCTCCAAGATTCAAACTCAGTTCCACCAGTCCAAAATAGAAAACCATCAATTTTGGAAATGAGTATGCGTGAGTCCAAACAAAAATCACAAAATCTGATGGACTCACAATTTCACCACCAATTCCAAACAACACTTCATCTTTTCAACAAAACGATGAACCAATCAACTATGAAAAGGCCATAACTCAGGCTCAAGACGCTCGTAATCATGACATAGATATGATGGTCTAAACTCTACGTTTTCACCTTTTGGCCAGTTCTGATGTCGCTAACTATTCTGTTAGAGCCGAAGAGTCATGTTGTTTTGGAAAACAAGGTTCCATTTCAGTACAATCATTTGAACTTGCCCAAACTCCAAATTTTGAAAGTGACATTGACAGTTTGGCAAGTTATCCCTTTCCTGAAATTGAACTTGAAAATGAATATGATCATGAACCTCAACTTAGTGATTCAATTATGACTCCGGTGTCTTCACCTGATTCAATCTTTTTCCTGAGTCAACATTGCATCCTGTGCCAATTCATAATGAAATTGAATCGCCCATCTTTGATGATCATCATATTGAACTTGACCAATTTTATAATTTTGAAAGTCCCATTGATAAATTGGCAAATTCTCATTTTTATGAAATTGAACTCAATGAGAAATGTGACCTAGATTCTCAAATCTGTGATCCAGTACAAATTTTCAAATCAATATTGGCTCCTGTTTTGTTACCCGACTTGAGCAATATTTTAGAGTCAGTTTTGATTCCCACACCTATCATTCTTGAACTTGAATCACCAATATTAAGTCACATTCAATTGTTGGAAAATGAATGTTGACTTGAGTTTCAACTTCTTGATTTGGACCCACTTCCTGAACCAATCTCGACTCCTGAATTTTTACTTGACTTAAGTCACTTTCCTGAGTCGGTATTAGTTTCCGTACTTCCTGAGTTCAAGACAATCATTCTATCTTTTCACACTCCATTTTTGGACAAGGTGGTTGACAAAATTGACTCTGAAATTAATTATGGAATTTGGAAATTAGATGGGGTAAAATATTTAATAAAAAACATTCATGTATATATCATTTGAATGGGTTATATTAGAGAAATTTCTGGTGGGTTCCTCGATTGGGCCGCATTTCGTGGACTAATCAGACCACCACCGGACACCACCTTAAGGTAACATTTTCCTTCCCTTTCTTCTTTTTCATGCATCTATGCATTAATTCATACATTGAGGACAATGCATGAGATAGGTGTGGGGGAGGGTTCTAACATAACTTAGGTTTTTTTTATTAAAAAAATTAACATTTTCTTTACTTTTAAAAACTTTTTGAAAATAGAAACAATATTTTGACATATTTTTGTAAGAAATTAAGTCAATTTTAAGGAATAGAAAAATCAAAATTAGTATTTCTTGAACTTGGTCAAAATAAGATTATTTGTTTGATTTTTAGAGTTAGAAAGATAATTTGTCACAGTAATTTAGTCTTAATTTTTACCTTAATGAAATATGCATATTTCATACACTTACAAACTTAGGGTTCAAAAAACGAAGATTTTTATGCCTTATTAAAAAAAAAAAGAGAAAAAATATATCTATGAAAGATGAACAAATCTAATTATTGATTAGCTAGGTACTTTGGTCTAAGCAAGTCTTAGTATTTATGCGAAAGATGATTAGATAAGTTTGAGAAAAATATATATATAAAAATCCTCTGATTAAGCTGGATATTTGTGCCTAATAAAGCATAAGTATTCACGCCTAAAAGTGGTTCATATAATAAAATTCTTAGTTTTGTGGTCTTATTTGCTCGAGTCCTTAAGTTCTTGGGGTGTTTTCTCACCCGGTGCCCTAAGACCGTTTGGTTTGGGAGTCATCGATTAAAGGCTCGTTACATGGGTAGATTAGAAAGCCTAATAGAACTAAGGAATAATACCACCAATATATATATATATATATATATATATATATATATATATATATATATATATAAATAAATAAGGCATAAGAGTTAGAGTTAAAGAACCCTTAGTCAAAATTTTCACGGTCACAAGATGCATATGACTTAGGGTAAAGTAATAAGACTAGATGAGAAGTACAATTTGACTCCTTATTTTAATTGATAACAAATTTTTGAATAGAGACTAAGTTTAGGAATGAAAAATACAGTTTTCCTATAACTTATAGATTACTTAAAACTTACAATTATATTTCAAATATTTTCTTTCAAAATGTGTTTTAAAATTACTAACATTTTTTCTTTTTCTTTACGGATTTTGTGGGTGTAATCCACTGAAAACCCTCACGAGACAAAACTCGTCCTCTAGGGTTACCTAGAAGTTTAACGGCTTGCTCTACAAGCTCAGTGCAATCGCGTGACCTGCGAAAGTGGTCTAATAATCTTTAGTTTAGTTTTGTTTTTTTGCTCGAGGACGAGCAAAAGATAGGTGTGGGGGTGTGATCGTACACATATTTTACATTCTTTTCATTACCCTCCCACATTTATCGTGTAATAAATCTGCTAATTTCTTTGTCTTAAATGTCTATTTTGTAGAGATAATAATGAAGAGAAAGATGATTAAACCAAATAAATACCAGTTAAAATCAGATTTAACTGGATCTATTTGGTTAGCTGAGGATGATCCCAGATCTAGTTAGAACAAATCAAGGATTGGGGCAAATGTTCAGCTGAAGATCAGAGCAAATCAAAAAGATAACACAAAATGGAAACTAGTAAAATTCAGATTTCTATAAATCCATTTTGGTTAGCTAAAGATCAATCGAGGATAATATCAAATACAGAGTGATAAATGGATAGAGAGAAGATCAACGGATGAGATGAAGCAAGTTTGACTCAGATTCTGACTGAATATATTTCAGTATTTAAATCATAACTTTTGCTACTGGATCTCAAATCTGATGATTTAAGATGATCCAGAAAGAGGACTTACAGAGCTACAACTCTTATGTTGATCACTATTTCTAATTCTGTAATTTGATAAGTGATATTCAACAATCAACACGCCAACAAACTGCAGATCAGAACTGAATATCCACATCAAATCAAGTTTGGAGATAAGGGAGGATTCAAATTCAGAAATAGCCAGCTTTCCTTATCTTCATACTCCTCTAACCTCTGCATTTCTTCTATAAATACCTGAAATCTTAAAGGCAAGGAGGGACGATCAAGCAGAGGATAGAACTTAGGCTAATTTATAGTTTATAACTTAGGTTTTTATTTTTCTTTCATGTAATTTTTATTTTATTTATGTAACTGAGAGGAGAGAATACTTTCATGGAGGAACGAGAGCAAGCTTGTACTGAAGGTGACACCAGTGTAAGTGATCTTTTCTTTCATTGTTATTTGAATCGAATCGAGGTTTCCTTTTCTTTTCTACTCTTGTTTTTGTTTGCTTTCCTCTTTTGTGTTTATGGATCCAAATGAAACCGATAGCCTCGAAGTTGCCTTCTCCTTGCAAGTGTTGTTGATGGCTTATGGTAATGGACATCCATTTCTATGGTAGTATAGCTCGCCCCTTCATTTCATTGTGTAAATCAGGAATGGGGAAGATCTCATCGCCATGCTTCACTCGCCTTCAAAGAAAGGTACATCGTCGATACGGGTGAAAGGTAAACAGGCGCCGAAGAGGTAGGTATGGTTTTTAGGTTTTAGTTTTTCTTTCTTTTCTTGTAACTTTCAGTATAGATCACCAACATCATAATCACTCAAATCTCTTTTTCTTTTTCCATTTCTTTGTATATATCCAATTCTGGTTTCTCCATCTTCCCAATCTCTCACTTTCTGCCTAACTTCATTGTAATTTATTTTTCTTTTCTTTTTAAGAAACTAAAGAAGAACTTTAACCAATAATGGTAGCATAAAAGAGAACTTGCTAAAAAAGCTTCCATCGCTAGTCCCTCCTTGTGGATCACGACCCGCATAGCCACTTACTATAGCGGTAGTATTGAATACTTGCACATTCTATTCCTAAAGTTATGAAATACTGTATTTTTGTGTGCAGGTTCAACCTCAATAAAAAGGTCCAGCAAGGAATAGAACAAGAATGAATCGATGAAAATATAAAAATCACACGATCATCGACACTCAAATAGCAATAAATCTCATATAGTCTCATGAAATAAAAAAATCATGAGTAAACATCAAATATAGAGTGTAAAAGATATGTAATTAACTAAATCATGGAAATAGGCAATGAAGCTCAATGAAATTTCTTTATAAACATGAAAATCATCAAAACTAAATAGGCTTCAAGGTATATGTATGTTTATCTAAAGTAGGAGTATATATACATATCCCAAACACAAATGAGTCCATAATAAAAAATTGCATGAAAAGCAAGTGACTTTAGGATGACATGTATATCTAAAGTTTTGACAAAATTGACATATACATGAAGCTAAACACATTATCATGAAAACATGTACAAAATAGGGAATACAAGTTAAAATACAAGAATCATCAAAACTAGGCTATACTAGTCTATCTAATGGGTACAAATGAGCAATTAAGCACAAACATACAAGAATCAAATGTGGTTCACTAGTTGTACAAGTATATACACAAGTTTTAATGAAAACTACATCTAAACATGTAATCAAAACCATGAAGTGTAAAATCATAAACAAAAACCAATATGGTCATTATATAAATACACATGCCTTAGAGCTAGCATATTCATAGTAGTTAAACAATAGTGAGAACACAAAAGTAATGATCTATATAAATATGGATGTATCACAAATACTACATATGTATATCACAAGTCCAATTATCATGGCATGAAAAATCAAAAACATGCTAAAAAATCAATGATATGAAAGCATGTAAGCTAAATGGGAATTAGAGATAGTTACTAAAATCATTAGGACTAATCTCTAAATCTCCAAACTATGGTGGTCCTCCCACCAAACTTCCTTGAAGGTGATGCATCCAAAGTAGTGTCCATCAAGTACAAAAGCATCCACCATCAAAGCACCAATACTCTCACGTCAAGTGAGACCCTACACCTACATCAAATAAAATAGTGGTGAATTTTGGTACCCATACTCTATTGGGTCCATGGGGGTTAGAACCTTTCCTAACCCAAACAAATTTATTTATAAAATTTGAAGCATATATTCTATCATAACAAACTTTACAATGTGACCCTTACATCCACAATGTGTACAAGTGTATACATGAGCATACATGGTTTTATGTGTATGAACGTGAGAAGCATGTGTATGCCATGGTTTGTGTGCATATATATGAGGAGCATGTTTCTTATGAAACATGGATTCCAACCGTGTGCGGTTCATGCCACAATGGCTCAAAGTGGAGCCCAAACAATCTACACTTTTCTTCAATATACATGTATCATTTTCAATGATTGAAGAGGAAGTGGAGCATGCAGTGGAAACACTAGACGGTGAAGTATGACAAACATGTAAATTTAAATCATTTTTCAAGGATTTATTTTCCTTTGAAACAAAATCCACATCCTTTGAAATTAAAGCAATTTTTATTTTCAAAAATTCATTCTCTTTTACAACAAAATCAAATTTTGAGGACAAAACCTTATTTTTATTTAAAACATCATTACAATCATTTTTATTTTCAAATTTTCATTTTCCTTTAAAACAAGGTCAAGTTGGCTTTTCAAGGAATCCTTTTCAATTGAAATCTCAACCCTCTCTGTAGAACCATATTAAGTTTTGAAAACAAATCCTTATTTTCTTCTTTTAATTTAAGACTTTTCTTTTTCAAAACTTGATATTTTTTAAGCAAGTTTTCACACACTAAAGATAGTTCTTCATTTAAAGTATCAGCATTCACATAATCATCACCTAAAGAACTAGCACTATCATCTAGTTGAGTATCCAAGTTTACCTCAAGGGAGTCATTCCCTTGGACCATGTAACAATGTTAGTCGGACTCATCTCCACTAGATTCCTCCTCCACATATTTTGTCATTTGTAGCGCGGGAGAGGTCAAAGTGTTCCACGCTACAAAAGCGGAATCACAATGAGAAACCACAAACAAATATTCTTTGTTTAATGTTTGCCTAGGTACCTTTAGGGCTTGTGCATTGGCCTCTATGTGCTTGTTATTACCAAGATAGGATTTCTTGGTAGTAGCAAGGTACACATGCAATCCTAGGGCTTTCAAATAAGCACTCATTATAATCTTTCATACATCGATGTTAGAAACATCAAACATATGAGGGGTCATGAAATCCATGAGTGTATGTAAACAAATATGTGTGCAAATGAAAATCTAGATTAGTAAACCAAGATCTCACTCCTAGGTGGTTAAATCTAATATCAGGAGCTATGGCTCTGATACCAATTGAAAATACACCTAGAGGGGGTGAAGAGGTGTATGGCTAATCTAATGACAAATAATACGGAATTAAAAATAAAATGCAATACACTTAGTGTAACCAAAGAGTGTAGCCGAATTTCTGGTGAATGGCTCTGGACTAACTCCTCTAGATTCCTCTAAATAAGGGTTGAGGTGCTATTTGAAGCTCTCTTGAGTCAACACAAGTATGGGCACACACAATCAATGCCAAGCATATATGTATGATATGAACAATATGAAACAATACAAGGTATAAAAGAGAGAGTTTAGAGATAGTGGATCAATCACAAACACCAAGATATGTTTCAAGGTTCGAGCCACTGCTCTACGTCCCCGCCTTCACACAAAAGGATTTTCACTATACGTCCACACAGGGAACCTCCACTGAGGATTTGGGTAATAAAAACTTGGAGTACACAACTCCTTTCTCAAACAACAACAATCTCTACACAAGAGGTAAGGCACTAAACCACTCAAGATCAACCTCTCAATAGAGGAAAAGGGCACTAAGCCAAACAACAATCACCTCTTCACTAAGAGGGACAAGGCACAAAGCCAAAAAATCACAACCATCTCTACACTTAGAGGGATGGCTACAGACCTAATTGCATAACGTCCTCTATACTTAAAGGGAAAGCCACAAAGCCAAAGCAAAAGAAAGGGTCCAACTCTTGGTAGTCCCAATAAATCACAAACCAATATTCCAACAAAATAAGACCCTATAGATAGGATAGAGATGATAGCTCAAGTGTGAGAAAACAAGGTGTTTGGAACAAAGAAAAACAATTGAAAAATCTCCAAATAGATATTGAAATAAAGATCAAAACCAATTCCCAAAAGACTCTCTTTTTCTTTGTTCCAACCCTTTAAAATAAATAAAGATAAAATCTTTTACCCCAAAAACTCTTTTTAAAACTTGTTGTTAAACACTTATAAAGGTGGAAAAAATTGCTCTCTAAAAACTTGTTCAAAATAACTAAAGGGAAGGCATATATATAGCTACTCCAAAATCTGCCTGTTGGCAGTCTGGAAAGGGCAGGAATGTCCCTCCAGTCGACCGGTGTAACGATCATATTTATGATCGTTGTGCCTCTGGTCGACTGCTCGGTCGACCGGCCATAGCCATCGATCGACCGCCCGGTTGACCGACCAGCACCCGAGAGTGGGGTGCTTTAAGTTGGTCGACCGGCCGAGTTGGCTGGCCATGTGTACGTCCTCGTGCACTTCGGTCGACCATTCTGGTCGACCGACCACTGGACCGGTTGACCGGTCTGGTCGACTGCCAGTCAGTCTGGCTGGGAATTTTGGGTATTAGAAACTTATTTTTTTAACTTCCATAAAATCCCATAAAATCACATAAATTTCACAAAAATAAGTTCTTATAAGATCTTTGAATACCAAACATGTGTGACCAAAAATCAACACGTATTTCAGACTATTTGAACCATTTTTGTGATATTGAATTTTGGCTTAAACAGAAAATTCGTATTTTCCAAAAATTGAATTTTTTAAATGGAAAACCGTGTTCTCCAAAACTCTTATGTATACAAAAACATGATATTGAAACAAACTTGAAGTATATTGTATGTGGATAAAATCCAATATACATATAAGATATATATCTATGTTTTTGACATGAAATCCAAAACCGGTTAAACCAAAAGCCAAAATTTAAACTTTTGTGTGTGTGTGTGAACTTGAGCATATCAATACTATCTACCTTTACACAAGATCTAAACATACTAAACTAAACACACCGAGGTCTTCTTGTAGAACATCTTCTCCAAGTTGACTCGATCCAAACACGATCCAACGAGCTTGATTCCAACCGAGTGCTAGATGCGATCTTGACGCGCGAGCTCTTGAATCACCACATTTAGCCTCAAAACTCCTTTGTTGAAGCTAAACACCTACTAATATCTTAGTCAATCACTGAAACTACCTACTAATATCTTAGTCAATCACTGAAACTATTTAAATACAAGATTATTAGTAAACTATAACTACATGAGTTAATCATCATCAAAACTAGAGTTATGGGCCTTTGGGCCAACAGTGTCAGCATCAATGACATAACATGTAACCTCTGATTTCAGGTCTCTGATTCCACAACAGAGTCTATGCTTTCCGAGTTGGTGACTACTCCCTGCATTAAAATCGTATATCATAGTAGTCGTTGCAGACAGCTGATAAAGCGGTATCCCAAGGAAGTAGAGGAGCCTTTTGGGAATAATGCTGAGTCCGGACCCTGGATCAACTTGTATCCTTTCGATACAGTCAAGTCGATGTATCCGGTATAGTACAAAGATCGATCATGTTTATTATCCTTGAGGAGTATGTCCTTAGCTGTGAAGGTGGTAGCAGGTATTTTCAACTGTACATGATGACATTTAGAACACAAGGGTTGAGTGTCATCTCTAGAGGTTTCTGGCATATGTGTCAGAAATAATTCTGAATTAGCCAGTGTGTCTCTGAGTACTTCTATTGTCACTTTCGAGAGGCAAAGCTATTGTGATATGAGCTGGAATATTAGCCAATTGGGCCAATATGCCAAAGCAGAAAGGAATGTCAAGTCCCGGACCTGAAGGTTTCTTTAAGATGCGGTCAAATCGGACTTCTTTTTGCTTCTCCTTTCCTGAAGTCGAGACTGAGGCCGGAACGGATACTTCTACTGACATCGTTTACTGTTGTGTCTCGTCAGTAGTTTTCTCGTACTGTTTCAAATACGGTTTTCCCGACCGAGTGCCCGCTGGCCGGGGTACATCAACCCGTGCTGTGAAATCATGCCTCTCATTTTCAGAATCGCTAAGAGGAGCTATTGTTACATTGTCATCATCCGTCAAGACAGAGACAATGTTGCAGGATCTCCCCTTTGACTTGAATTTCTTTGAATCCCACTGTTCATCTTGGGTGAGGTCTGGGTGCACCCACATGATTTTTCCTGTTTTCAATGTCAAGGGAACAAGACCTTTAATCTCTTGCCATTTAGCTGAAAGATGATTTATCTCCAGCCGTACTTTAGGGATTGAAAAAGATCCATCAGGGACTGTGACCTTTAGTATAGTGCCAAATTCGAGAGTCACCATGTTTGCGGTAACTTTCTTTTGTTCCGACTTTAGAGTTAATACTCCGGCATCCACTAAAGCCTGATTTTATCCTTGAGGACAAAACACTTATTTGTAGGATGATGAACCATCCTATCGAAAAGAAAATAATTGAGATCATTTGTGCGTCCTACTTCATTTGGGCGTCGAGCCTCTGGCAGCTTCAATTTATTCCCTTTTTGGAGCAAATGGAATATTGTAGTCACCTGCTCATCCTTGAAGGAATATTGTTTCAGAGAAAACTTAAACTCCTGATTATTGGTGACCTTTTCTTGGTCTTTGGAGGGGCTTCTCCTGACAACTCAACAGACATAATTTCTTTCCATTTGGCTTAGGAGGATTGTGCCATCTCTCCGCGCCTTTTATTATTCATACCCCATTTGCCATCGGGGTTGATGGCTTAAACTTTTTAGCCGACTTCTCGGCTATTTCGGCTCGCTCAACTAGTTCTTTCTAGGTATGAGCCTTGACAGCTCCTATACGAATCTCCATTTAGTCCAGGAAGTTATGCCTACATGTCTGCAATAACATTGGCAATGGCATCCCTGCTGGATACATCAGAAATAAGTTTCTGAACCGCTCAATGTAATCACAGATGGATTCTCCTTTTCTCTGCACACTAGAGAGGAGTTTATCCATGGTCACCTCAGTGTCATCCTCGTAAAAATGAAAAAGGAACAGAGTTTCCAAGTTGACCCAGGAATTGATAGAGCTTGGTGGAAGGCTTCTGAACCAGTCGAAAGCTACTCTTTTGAGAGGACCGATAAACAGTCTGTCCATAATAGCATCGTTATCTATAACATTACCAGTCTGAGACCAGAAGTAATAGATATGCTGGCTTTTACCATCATATATGTAACGTAGGTGGTTTAAACTTTGGAGGATATGGCACTGAGTCCCATTCAAGTGGATAAGGATGAGTCATGCCTGCCTTCTTCAACTCATCCCTTTGAGCTAGGGATGCAATCTGAACCTAAATGTCTTTAAGAACTTCAGCATCGATGGAAGAGCTTTCCTTTAATTTATAGTCTTAGGTTGCTCATCATCATTATGCTCCTCCTCATTGTGATTGCTTTCGGCATCATTATTATTTCGGTTAGTAAGAAGTTGAGCGAGGATTTGTTGGATGTTTTTCAAGGATTCTTGCTGAGCCTTGGAGGTATGCTCTTGAGCTTCCATCCGTCAGCGGAGGTCATCGTTGCCGTTATCGGCCATATGCACCGATACTCTGCCTGTTTGTACTGAGCTGACCATTGCTGAAGAGGCATAACCACTAGCTTCTCCTTCATCATCCCACCATTGGAATAAACTTTATAATAGTTCAGGTGATATTACCCCTGTTGAAGAAGACGGCTGCTCATAGTTACAGGGTATAGCTACCCTAGATCTGGTGCTTTAGAATACACCTTCTTCTCCTACAAAGACTTGGCCTAAGTCAGGGCTATAATCTGAGTCTGGAGAACTAAACGAAGGGGAATTAACATCATGCCGCCCTTGTCTACTCCTGAGTGGTTCATGTCCCCTTCCTATCACATTGACGAATGCGAAGGGTAGATCTGGTAGGTTTTTGTGATGCTTGATAGGAACTTGAACTGATAGTTGATTATAGTTCATTTTTGCATCATTTTTCACTTCCATATCATGCTTTATGTAAATAAAAATAAGATTTTTATTGCTTTTCTCTCTTATTTTTCAGGTCCACCATTAATGGAGTGGAAGGCCCATAATCAAGGAATTTTCAAGGCATTAATGGGATTAATTAAAGAGCCAAATGGAAAAGCCCAAAGAGAAGCCCAGATCTGGAGTCGTCCACGAATATCCTCAGCTTTCTAGAAGATCCAGCGTGGCAAACAGACTGTAACAAAACGGCAACAGAAATCGTTGGCGTAACGGTCAAGATTCTGCCGCAGAAACGCGGCTCTGGCCGCGGATCCGCGGCAAGCATCTGGCCGTTGAGCCAACGTTTGATCCCACGACCAAGATTTGAAGGCCTCATCCTCTGGAGCCTATAAATAGACCCCTAGGGCCTCTGCGAAAAGGAGGAGGAGAGAAGAGCTTGTATTTTGAGAGAATTGAAGGGATTTTCTCTAGCTTCCTTTAGTGCTCTTGTAATCTTCTTTCTTCTTCTAGAATTCTGCAAAGAGAGAGAGAGAGAGAGAGAGAGAGAGAGTGAGTGTGAGATCTTGTAATTGAAGTGGTGACAACTTGAATGCAAGGATTGATCCATCTATCTTCTCATCTTTACTAATTCTAGTGCTTTACTTTCTTCAAGCTTTAATTTCCATTACATTTTCTTCTACCATGAATTGTTGTGTTCTTTTCATTTCAATGTCTAGATAACTCTCTAACATGACTAGCTAACCACTAACTTTACTAACTTCTAACTCTTGGATGATTGCTAATTCATGTGATTCATTGGATGCTTTATTGTGATCTTATAATTTCAAGTCTCTATTATCCGCAATGATGATGAGTTACTTTAATTCTTGGCAAATGCTTGTTTGCATTCCATATGATTCATGTAAGCCTCATTTAGAGTCTTGTCTTTAGAACAAGTGCCTTGATGGAACATGGAGATGGAGCACCTAACTATGCTATTTGTTGTACAATTTTCTTACTTCAATGCTAACTCGAGTATGGCTTTTAATGACTAATGAATCTTGTATCTTCTTCCTTAGCATTCCCTTGAGTGACACTCCTTGATTCCACCATTGAAAATCTATCTCGAGAGCCAATGAATCAATGAGGCTACAAGACAAGCCGAGAAGATCACTCATCCTCCAAGTGGGAAAGTATTTGACCAAATAAGCAAGACAAATCTTTGCCGATGAATCAACATGAGGCATGCATCACCCTATGAGATTAGTAAGTTAGTAAATTAGAAGGGTTAGCTAGTCATGATTTCTTCTATCTAAAGTCTTTTCAAGGTTTTCCTTCTCAAGTTTTCTTTCCAAGCTAGTAAAGTTTTCCAAGTTCTTTTCACTTTACTTTCCATCTTTTCCTTTTTATGCAACAAAATCCACAACGAATTTTTCCTCTCTTTTCCATGTCATTTTGTTTTTGTTGAACATAGAAGAACTCTCGTTTTCTTTCTTTAAAAACTCAACCGTAAAGCTTCCATCGCAAGCTCTCCCTGAGGATCGACCCGTAATAGTTTATATTGCTACGGTGATTCGGAAGGAGTAAACAAAAATTGTGAATACATTTTTGGAGTTTTTGAGCATCACCACGAGCATCGAAGGTTGACTATAAACCCTCTTTCTCTGTACATTAGTACACTCCTGCCTTCCAAATAAAATTTTTGGCGTTGTTGCCGGGGAGAGCAACAGTTTTCATTAAAGTGAAGAACTAAATGAATTTTCTTCTCTGTTGTAGGTTACAGGTTGAAGAAACAGGAAACAAAGCACTGCAGTAACATATAAGTGGTCTTGGGCCTCTGCTCAAGAAAGCAGAGACCAAGTACCCTCTGATTTGCCGCGTTTTCTCAGCCAAAGCCGCGGATCCGCGGCAAAGAGGAGTTGACTACTAACTGGTTTTGTGCATGGTTGCTTGCTCTGTAAAAAAACAGCTGCTGCAAATCTTATTTCTTGTATGCTTTCACCAGGATCCTGCTAATAAATCAACAGTAAAATATTTGTTGAAAAGTTTAAAAATTGATTAGAGGTTTGCATTTTTAGGCACGTGTCTTTTTAATTCATTTACTTTACTGTTGAAGAGTGCTGGAGCAAGGTACGTTCGCATTGCATTTCGAATAGGACTCACTTCTTAGTTGATTTACATCGCTTTGAGTGAACCTTGTTTGCATATATTGTACACTTGCACAAAATTGATTTTAAGGGCATCACCCAATAAACAAGATAAGGTGGGGATTTTATCACCCTTTCTTAGCCCAAAAATCGTCATCCAAGCACTCACAATCCCAAGCTTTTTAATAAAATCTAATAGACGTTGGCCCTAAGGACATCCGGACTCAGTAGGAGATCAACTGAAGTTGGAAATTATTTTTGATTCATACTCCAGTCAAATCAGTGTCTAAGGTTGGGGATCAAGAGGTTACACCTCGAAGATACCGTGGTTTGGCATAATTAAGGCCCGTTGCTTACGCACGGATACCTCCCACCGTATTTTGCCCCTACCTGGCTGATTAGCTGCTGTCTGACTCGAGCAATAACCTTATTTGGTTCATCGAACAGTTAGGAGTCGTCTAGGCCCAGGTATCCTAGATAGCTTGTGATTGATTTTTCTTTTCTTGATTGTTATTTTCATTTTTTTGCTTGTGTGATCGGTGAACGTTGATTGTGTATGCAAGAGCGGTACCGTGATCCAGATTCTGCAAGACTTGTTAGAATTTCTACACTTGCACAAACACCACCACCTGACACAATCCCAATCATGGCAAACAACACTTCGCTTCAAGACAAGTTCTACCCGATCCGCACTTCACTTCCATCATGCATTCTTCTCCCTGTGACCAATGGAAATAATTTTGAGATGAGGCCATGATTTATAAACACACTCCCGTGATTTCATGGCCTAGAATCTGAGGATGCATATTTCTTCATTCGTGAGGTTGAAGAAGCATGTGTGATGATGAGAATTTCCTAATTAACTGAGGACGCTGTTAGACTAAGGTTCATACCCTTCGCGCTGAAAGATATAGCTAAGAAATGGCTTTACAATCTTCCCGCCAGTTCAATTTCTTCGTGGGATGATTTTGTAAAAGTCTTTCTTAAAAAGTTTTATCCCATTCACAAAATAGTCCTCATGAGAAAGAACATTATGCAATTCAATCAGGAATCCAATGAACCATTCTGGAAATATTTCGAATGCTTCAAAGACTTACTAGCCCTATGTCCTCATCACGGCATAGAGAAGTGGCGGCAGTGCCAAATTCTCTATGACGGACTTGATTACCAAACAAAGACACTCCTTGAAACCATGTGCCAAGGGGAATTTTTAAAGAAAGATGAGAATCAGGGGTGGGACCTCTTTGAAGCCTTAGCTGAAAAAATAATTCAGTGGGAGTCATGCCCAGAAAAACCCACTCCCACCACTTCCAGAACCGGTATGCATTCGATAGAATCCTCCATAGCTGCCGAGGCTAAAATAACACAATTAATGAAGAGGATTGAACTGCTTGAATCAAGGGAACCTACTGCTGTGAACCAGGTCAACCCATCACCTGTGGTCAACCCAGGTTGTACCTATTGCCATGATATCAACCATCTGTTCGAGGAGTGTCCTGTTTACCAGTCTCAAATGTATCAGGAAAACACGAATGCCGCATACACCAGACCCAGCTACAATCCATACTCCAAAACGTACAATCCGGGATGGCGAAACCATCCAAATTTTTCCTAGAGTCAGTCTGGTCCTGAGCAACCTAGGCAACCATTTTCACATCAATATCCTGCTCAGTCACATCAATCCAGTTTCCACCAGAATCCACCAAATTTTCACTCATACCAGAGTCCACCACAATTCCAATCATATCAGAATCCACCACATTTCCAAACAAACTTTCAGCCTACATATCAGCAACATCTACCACAAAATCATCCAGACAAAAGAATGACAGATTTGGAAAAAATGATAGAAACCCTATCCAAACCCAAGCTTCAATGATGACCAATCACCACCAGGATATGAACAAATTACAGGTCCAGATAGGGCAACTGACTAATTCTTTAATGAGAAACAGAAAGGAATGCTACCGAGTCAGCCATTGCCCAATCCAAAAAATCACTTCCCTCTGCATGAAGTTGAAGACATGGACCCCAGTCAATGCAATACTGTTCATATTCTGAGATCCGGGAAGCGGGTAGATAATAAGGTTTCAAATCAACCCACCAAATCAGTGTCAAAATCAACACCTCCTGTTCCAGTGCAACCAACTCAAGACAATCTATGATCCAGTTCACAACCATCAACTTCCAAATCCAAAGAGAAAGAAAAGACAGATGAGCAACCATACAAGCCTATTGTACCATTTCCAAATAGGCTAGCAAACCAAAAGCTGAATGCTCACATGGAGAAGATCAGAGAAATGTTCAATCAATTCCAAATCAATGTACCTCTTCTTGATGCCATACAACATGTTCCATCATATGCCAAATTTTTAAAGAAAATGTGCACAAAGAAGAGGAAAGAAAATGTCCCTAAGAAAGTTTTCCTAGCTTCAAACATTAGCGAGTTGCTCACTGGGCCGATTCCTGTAAAGCATAAGGACCCAGGGAGCCCAACTATCTCTTGTATCATAGGACAGACTACTATCAATAGGGCATTACTTGACTTGGGAGCCAGTATCAATCTTCTCCCCTTTTCTGTGTATCAACAACTAGGGTTAGGCGACCTCCGTCCAACCAAAGTTACGATACAACTGGCTGATCGCTCTGTAAAGATTCCCAAGGGGGAGATTATAGATGTTTTAATACGGGTCGGGGAATTCATTTACCCCGTAGACTTCATTTTCTTGAGACACAACCCGTACATAATCACAGACCACAGGCACCTGTCATTCTCTGACGCCCTTTCCTAGCCACCGCAAATGCGATCATCAACTGTAGGAATGGCTCGATGCGTCTGACCTTTGGGGATATGACAAAAGAGGTGAATGTTTTCCACCTAGGAAAACAACCTCAGGATTTGGATAATGATTCTTTTGAAGTGAACTTAATAGAAGGTTTAACAAGTGAACATGATGTGGAGGTTGAGTATGAGTCCGAAGAAGAATTTGAGTTAGAGTCTGATGACTTCAACCTTGATCAGATTGTTGAGTCCACTGCGGAATGGGCCACTAATACCACCCCTATTCTTCCCTTACACCAAGAACAACCATTGATTGATCCTGTCTCTTCTTCTGAGCTTAAGGTTCTTCCCAACCATCTCAAGTACTAGTACTTGGATGAGAAAGAAGCCTTTCCCGTGATCATTGCATCCCATCTTACGGAGCAACAAGAAGAGGATCATCTTACTGTGTTAAGAGAGAATCGAGAAGCCATTGGTTGGACCATGGCTGACATCAAGGGGATTAGTCCTTCCATAGTTCAACATTGGATTCATTTGATGGAGGATGCTAAGCCAAAACGAGACCCATAGCGTAGACTGAACCCAATCATGTAGGAGGCTGTTAGAGCTGAGATCTTGAAGATGTTAGACAATGGGATTATCTATCCCATATCTGATAGCCAATGGGTAAGTCCAGTCCACGCTGTGCCAAAGAAAGCAGGATTTACTGTGGTAGAAAATGAGAAGAAAGAATTGGCACAAACACGTCTTCCAACGAAGATTCGAGTTTGTTTCGATTACCGAAAGTTGAACACTGCCACACGTAAAGACCACTTTCCTCTTCCGTTTATTGACCAAATGCTCGAGAGATTAGCGGGACATGAGTACTACTATTTCCTGGATGGATATTCAGGATATAATCAAATCCCGATCGCTTCCGAGGATCAAGACAAAACCACCTTCACCTGTCCTTTTGGAACATTTGCATACCGAAGAATGCCCTTCGGCCTATGCAATGCTCCCACAACGTTTCAACGTTGCATGCTGAGCCTTTTTTCAGACATGGTGGAGAAATTCTTGGAGATTTTCATGGATGATTTTTTAATTTATGGAGATTCCTTTGAACAATGCTTGTACCATCTTAAGTTGGTTCTACAACGCTGCATGGAGAAAAACTTGACACTTAACTGGGAAAAGTGTCACTTTATGGTCAAACAAGGAATCGTTCTTGGGCACGAAGTTTCACATAAAGGAATTGAGGTTGACAAGTCTAAAGTGAAAGTTATAACGAAGCTCCCTGAGCCAACATGCTTAAAGGACATTCGATCATTTTTAGGGCACGCCAGCTTCTATAGACGATTTATTCAAGGGTTTAGCAAAATTGCTAGACCTTTGACAAATCTCTTAGGAAAGGATGTACCCTTTAAATTTGATGAAGAATGTCAACAAGCCTGGGAGGAGCTTAAGTGTAGACTTGTCTCAGCACCTATCATTTCTGCGCCTGATTGGGCCAAGCCAATCGAGATTATGTGTGATGCCTCGGATTTTGCTATCGGCGCTGTTCTAGGGCAGCGTATTGATACTAGGAAACACGTAATCTATTATGCTAGCAGAACGCTGAATGAAGCCCAACTCAATTATACAACTACTGAAAAGGAATTTTTGGCTGTTGTCTTTGCATTGGAGAAATTTCGCCAATACCTGCTAGGGTCCTGGACAACTATTTTCACCGATCACTCCGCCCTAAAATACTTAATGCAAAAGAAGGATGCTAAGGCAAGACTTATTCGATGGATACTTCTTTTGCAAGAGTTTGATCTGGAAATCAAAGATAAAAAGGGCGTTGAGAATGTGGTAGCTGATCACTTGTCAAGAATTCCCAATGCACCAAAGGAGAAAATACCCATAAATGATGATTTCCCTGACGAACACATTTTTATAATGTGTGGAGAGCCCTGGTATGCTGACATAGCGAATTACCTTGTAACCGGGTGAACACCTTCTAATTGGTCAGGCCAGGACAAATACCGTTTCATGAGTCAAATGCGGTTCTTCTTTTGGGATAAACCGTATTTATTCAAATATTGTCCTGACCAAATAATACGAAGGTGTCTTCCTGAGGAGGAACATCAGAGTGTTTTGACATTCTGTCACAAGCTACCTTTCGGTGGACATTTTGGTCCACGAAAAACTGCTGAGAAAGTACCTCAGAATGGATTTTACTGGCCCACTCTCTTTAAGGATGCATATACTTTCTGCAAGCTCTGTGACAGGTGTCAAATGACGGGTCGAATTACGCGAAAAGACATGATGCCCCTTACACCCATCTTGGAGGTCGAAATTTTCGATCTATGGGGCATCGACTTTATGGGACCCTTTCCTCTGTCCTATGGCAACCAATACATTTTGGTAGCTGTAGATTATATTTCAAAATGGGCTGAAGCAGTTCCAACAAGGACAAATGACAACCAAGTTGTCATCAAGTTTTTACGAGAAAATATCATCTCTCGCTTCGGAGCCCCCCGTGCGATAATAAGTGACAATGGGAGTTATTTCTGCAATCGGGCTTTGAAGCCCTGATGCGCAAATATTCTATTTCTCACAAATTATCCACTGCATACCATCCTCAGACCAACGGCAACTAGAAGTCACTAATAGACAAATAAAACTCATTTTGGAGAAAACCGTTGGACAGAATCGTAAAGATTGGTCCGTCAAACTCACTGATGCCTTATGGGCATACAAGACCGCTTACAAGACTGTTCTCGGTATGTCTCCATATTGAGTTGTATTTGGAAAACCTTGCCACTTGCCTGTGGAGTTGGAACACCGGGCTATGTGGGCTATAAAGCCGGTGCCTTGAGGAAATTGCAAATATCCGAGCTAGAAGAGCTAAGAAATGAGGCATATGACAACGCTCGGATAGCAAAACATAGAACCAAGCTCTTTCATGATAAATCCATTCACCGAAAAATTTTTGTCTCAGGACAAAAGGTTCTGTTGTACAACTCAAGACTCCACCTCTTCCCTGGTAAATTGAAAACCAGGTGGTCAGGGCCATACGTTATGCAAAAAGTCTTCTCACACGGTGCCATTGAGATTCTTGATTCAAAAAATGGCAATAAATTCACTGTGAACGATCAACGCTTGAAGCCATTTTTTACCACTGAATTTGTGTCACAAGAAATTCATGAACTGGTTCTTTGTGACCCAGTCTATATGTGACCATCTCATTTGTACATTTTCCCTGATTTCCCTGTATATCACTTTGGGACCCCTTTTTGTAAATATTAAAAATAAAAACAAAAAAAATAATAATAAAAGCAAAAAAATAAAAAAATAATAATTTCAAAAAAATTGGACTTTTGTGCTACATGGCACACAAAGAGTTCCCTCTCTTCATGAATCCCTTTTAAATCAACCTAGGGTTGTAAATATCCAACTCAACCTAGGGTCATTTTGGGACTTCAACTCTTTCAGCCCCCTATAAATTTCATCTACCCTGAATCTCTCCCCTCAACCTCAAACGCATCTCAGATCTGCAACAACCTCTTCAAGCGCCGTCCCTCAAATTTTTCCCCTCCACAGATCTCTCCTTCGTGCCGCGTTTTCTCTGGAAAAGCCGCGATTCCGCGGCCTTCTGGGCTCTGTTGGTGCGCCGCCACAGTCTGTTATAGTCACGGTTCCCTGCTATTGGCCGATCCAGTGGCCGATCATCTGAATTCTCGATCCAGTGCCATCTGCAAATCAGATTTGATTTCCCCCCACGTATTCCGGGGGTGGTTTGCTTTTCAATCTTCCGATCTCTTGTGTTGTTCTACAATTTTAGCATGGCACCATCTTTGTTTGCTGAGAAAGATTATTCCAAAATATTTAGTGATAACAATGGGTATGGGCACATTTTTATTGATAGGATCCGCGCTTGGGATTGGTGCTCTCTTGTGTATGATAATTCCGATAATGATGCATTTTATTGCCCTGAATTAGTGTCATCATTTTACACTTCCATTGATCATGCATCGGTAAATTTCAACACGTACCAATTCGCGGTTCATATGCCCCTAGGTGACATTTTCTTCACACTTCCTCTCCTTGAGGAACTCACTCACGTCCCTTGTTACCCACAACACAGCGACCCCCTTCAACTCATTGACTACATGTCCATTATGGGGCCCTGAAAGATCACCTAGAGGGGGGTGTATGACACGGAAAAGAAGGAGGTGTAAAATTTCCTTGAATCAGATGAAAAATTACAACAGACTAATCTTCCGGTTACAAGGGAGGGAGAATATTGAATCTTGAATTTCCCCTTTGTTTAATGCTGGGTTCTTCGTGTGGTGGTGGAGAGTGAATCTTGTTCTCCGTTGACCAGATGACCGTCCTTCTGGGATCTCCTCTTTGGCCGGTAGAAAGAGTAACTCAGCTCTGTCTACCAAAACTCTCGAAGAGAAGGTCGGCGAAAGCTAGCTCGTACGCAACGAACTTGCTGAAGAGTTGACCTGCTTCTTTTCTCTCTGTGTCGCCCTCTTGTTGCCGATTGCCAGAAGTTTGACCTTGATGCTGATCGCCCCCTCCCCAAAAGTTCTCCCCCTCTTCATAGTGACGGGGCTATTTATAGAGGTTTAGGTGGTGATCGTGCCCCCTAAAAGTGTTCCACGATGAGGGCCAACTTTCCCGCTACATGGGCGGTGAACGGCGCCATAATCGGGGTGGTTGTAACCGAGACGCGGGTCTGGACCCTAGCGCCTTGAGGTTGAGACGCGGGTTTGGACCCTAGCGCCTTGAGGTTGAGACGCGGGTTTGGACCCTACGCGTCTTGGTTCTGAGACGCGGGTTCGGACTCTCGCGTCTTGAGGCTGAGATGCGGGTGTCGGGCCCGCGTGCCTTAATGCTGAGACGCGGGTTTGGACTTTCACGTCTTGATTGTCACATTTAGCCTTGCGTCTGGGTCTTGGATCTCTGCGTTTTGGTGGCTTGTCTTGGTGATTTTTTAGACAGCCTACAGGGGGTGAATAGGTGATTATGCTAATCTAGTCAACTCAATGTGGAATTTAAAAACTAAATGCAATACACTCAAGTGCAACCAACAAATGATGCACACACAACCAAACCAAGCAATTATGAATGCACAATATGAATATTTGCAAGGCACAAAGTAAAGAGAGAGATAGGGAGAGAGTTAATGGATCAAGCGCAAACAACAAGATATGTTTCGAGGTTCGAGCACCCAGCTCTACATCCCCGCCTTCGACACACGAAGGATTTTCAATCCACTAGCTAGTCCACCTAGGACTCTCACAAGGAGTACCCAACTCCTCTCTTTACAACCACAACCTCCTTCTTGAGGCAAGCTCCAATCCAACAAACAATCACCTCACAACCCGAGGGATTAGCACAAAGCAAACACAAGGATCACCTCACAACTTGAGGGATTACAACCCAAGGCACAAAGCTAAACAAAGATTGGATTTTTAACTTGGTGGTCTAACAAACAACCACAAACAATTTCTTTCTCTCACACAAAGATCCTATAGAAGAGATAGTAGATTTTAGCTCAAGTGTGGAGAAAACCAAGGGGTTTGAAACCAGCAACTCAAAGAAAATCTTTGGGAAATAATAGAAATGAAGATAGTGAAGTTCAAACAAAAGCTTTTCCCAAAATCCCTTTTCTTTGATTTTTCAAACCCTAATAAAAACACCAAAAAGATTGTTCAATTTGAATCCAAAAACCTCTTTTGATTGCTGTGAAAACACTAGAGAGTAGGGAAAAATTCGCACAAAAAATCTTAGAGAAAAACTCTTGCCAAAGGGGTATATATAGGCAAATCCAGAAACTAGCCGTTGGCAGCAGTTTTTGCCAAAATAACCCTGCCGGTCGACCGGTCCGGTCGACCGCCCAACGGTCAATTTTTGCCCGTTGGCAGCTACCGGTCGACCGCCCCGGTCGACCAAAACAAACAGAGAGCTCTGCTCTCAGACCCGGTCGACCCGGACGGTCGACCGTCCAAAATCTGCCAAACGTGCACAAATCTGTGCACGTCGGTCGACCGACCCGGTCGACCGACTTAAGCCAAGTCGACTTGGTCAGAGGACTAGTCGACTGGTGAAGCCTGGAACAGAAAAACAGAGTTAAAAACATGTTTAAAAATCTTTTATCATTTCTAAAAATCACCAAAAATAGTTTTATCATTTTGCATTGATATATAAACATGTGGTAAAAAGTTTAGCTCAAATATCAATCAATATGAACCATTTTTGTGTCTTATCATTTTACCAAAAACCGAAAACTGTATTTTCTAAAAACTTGGATTTTGAATAGAAAATACGTTTTGTCCAAAACCCTTCCAAATACAAAAACATGATATTTAAACATTTTGAAGCATGATGCATATGGATAGAAATCCAATATACATGAAACAAATATATATCCATGTTTTTGTCAATAATTCCAAATTATGTTTTGTCAAAAATATCAAAACATAAAACACATGAATAAGTGAGTCAAAACTAAGTTTGTCTAGGAAATTAAAGCATGCATGTATATAGAACAAATCATATATACATTAAACCATGTAAACTTGTTTTGATCTATCTATTCATGAAAACCAAGATCGGTTAAACCTAAAACCGAAAAACCAAAAAACCAATATTCAAAACATGAAACGTGTGTGTTGTGAACTTGAGCATTATCATACTATTCTAATCTTTACAATTTGGATCTAAACACAAAACTAAACTATGGTACCGAAGTCTTCTTGTAGAGCGCAATCTCCAAGCCGACTCGATCCAAAACTCCTTGATCCATCGAGCAAGTGCTATATGTGATCTTTGACGCTCGGGCTCTTGAATCAACATGTGAAAGATGTGTGGAAGCTTTCACCAACTAATAACTTGATTAATGATCTGAAACTAAATAACACAAGATTATTAGTACACATAACTACATGAGTTAATCATCATCAAAACTAGAGTGGAAGGCCTTTGGGCCAACAATCTCCCCCTTTTTGATGATGACAAAACTCATGGAGTTATATATGCATGGATTAAAGTTAAGCTTCAAAGAAGCTCCCCCTTAACTCATGCATAAACAAATAAACAACAAATAATATGCAATGAATATCAGACATGAAACATGAAACATGCATATCTATGCATAAACAATAAAGGGTTCTAGATACCAATGAAATGTTCAAAAACAAAACATGCTCTAGATACCAATTCCAATGAAATGTTTAAAACAAAACACCAATTCCAATGAAATGTTTTCAAAAACAAAACATGCTCTAGATACCAATTCCAATAAAATGTTTAAAACAAAACACCAATTCCAATGAAATGTTTAAAATAAAACACCAATTCCAATGAAATGTTTAAAACAAAACATGCTCTAGATACCAATTACACTCTAGATACCAATTACAAAACATCCAATTACAAAACATGCTTTAGATACCAATTAAAATTAAACTAAATTAAACTTAATATATGCCAAACAAAAACATGCATATATAAACCCAAATTCTTCTCCCCCTTTTTGTCAATCATCAACAAAGGGGTAAACATTAAAACAAAACAAAATCTTCTCTCTTTTTAATACAAAGAGTCAATCTTCAATAAGGGGTAAAAGCAAAGCCAAATCAATTGAAAAATCAATAAATATTTCTCCCCCTTTTTGTTCGAAACGATGAATCAATAAAAATAAGATTTTCCTTTTTTGTCTAAAACAAAAACAAAGTCAATTAGAGGTACCAATTGAAAATATGTCAAAGAATAGCATCTTGATACCAATTGAAAGGAAACAAACAAAATATTGATACCAATTTTAAGCAAAAACACATGAAACATCTTGATATCAATTGAAAATAAACATAATAAATCTTGAATGTCTAAACACACATATTTTGATACCAATTGTAAATCATTTTCATTTTAAACATATGATACCAATTTGAAATTTTCAATCATAAAGTAAGGGAGTGGGAATCAAATACCAATTGAGAAATCACCAATTGAAAGATAAAATCAAATTTTCTCCCCCTTTATGAAATACCAACTAAAATGATGCATAGGCTTGATACCAATTTAAAAGTAATCAATTGAAACAAAATTGAAACTCAAGCACTAGCATAAACAAGATTTTGTGCTTAAAGTGTTGGCCCAAGGTTACAATCACCCTTATTTAGTGTGTTTTGATGATTACAAAACATATTAGTTATTTGTACTAATATTGTTTATGGTTAAAGTATGCTTCAGGGATCTAACTCATCTAGAAGGTTTATTCCCTATTAGCAAATGTTTTGGACTCAAGTCAACTCAAATTGGGCTCAAGGATCAAGTGTTGAAGACCTTATGGTGAAAAGCTCTCTTGAAGCACTTGTAGTACCTAGAACAAATGTAAGAATAGAATGTTAAAGTTTGAGTGTTGGATATTGGCTCTAGGATGCACATACACAATTTGGTTTTGTTAAAATGTGAGTCTTGTATTTAAGTTTTCATATTTTAAATTTGGTTTCATGCCTTAGTAGATATTTACATGACCCTAAGTTTTACAAAATAAATATCATGTTTAGATCATGTTTATATACTCCTACTAGCATGTTACTTAAGTTTGTTCAAACCTAAAACTATTTTACAAATTTTTCTAAGTCAAAAAAATATACTGATTTTCCTGCTTCAGGCTGACCGGCCGACCGGCCCGGTCGACCGGCGCCAGTGCCAGGACGTGCACATTTGTGCACGTCTGTCGGTCGACCGCCCCGGTCGACCGACTGTGAGCAGTTGCTCTCGGGTTTTCTGGGTCGACCGGCCCGGTCGACCGCCAGAAGACCCGAGCCAACGGCTCTTTTGCCAGCTGAGCTGGCGGTCGACCGGCTCGGTCGACCGCCAAGCCTACAAATGCCCAACAGCTCTTTCCTCTTTTGTGCAATTCTGAAATCTGTTTTCCAGATTGCTTTTTGGCAGACTTTTTCAGGGTTTTTCAGTTCTTTTTCAGAGCAAATAAGGACTAAATAAAATGTTTTAAACCTATTTCTCTCCCTATAAATAGAGGAGAAGACTCTCTTACAAAATACCAAGAAAAATCCTCAAGTTTTCAAAGTTTTCAAAGAGAAAAGAAAAGTGTTTTAAGCTCTCCATTTCCAACTCTTTCTTGAGCTAGTTTTCAGTTGTGTTCCCAAGCAAAAATCCTCTCTACAACTGAGTTTTTCTCACTACACTTCATAGAGCCAAAAATCCCTTACTCATTCTATAGTGAAGTTGTAAAAAGAGTGAGAGTGTTGTAAAAGAGTTTGGTGATCTTGTTGTGATCACTTTTGTTCTTGTGATCTTCTTGTTCTTGTAGAGACACCTCTTCGGTAGAGGTTATTGTACTTGGTGGAGCTCGGTGCTCGGGTCTTCGGTAGACCGTTGTAATCGTCCTCGGTGGATAGTGGAAACCCTTCACGGAGGTGAAGGCGGGGAGTAGAGCGGTGGCTCGAACCTCGAAACAAATACTTATGTTTGCGATTGTCTTTTGCTCTTGCTCTCTATTTTGCTCTTAATTTCTATTGCACTCTATTGCTTTTAATTACTTGCTTGTGATCTTGTTTCTTTCCTTGTGCTATTATTTCAAGTTTGTAATACTTGTGATATCTTGTGTGCATCTCATCATTGCATATTATTCATCCTTTGTTCGATCAATTCTCATACAACAAGGTTGCATTGCGCACCTCTAACCCATTCAAGGGGAATTGGGAGGAAGGAGTTCATAACCTCTCACGGGGTATTCGGCTCTTAGTCTTGTTTTGAGAGATCGTTGCATTATTCATCCATCTTAGGTTTTAAAAAGATTGTTTGATTAGCAATAACACCTATTCACCCCCCCTCTAGGTGTTTTTCAATTGGTATCAGAGCTTGGTTACTAGGCTCTTGGCTTAACAACCCTAGAAAGATCCTAATATTGCTAATCATTTCATTCATTCTCACTTAGTAAAGATGGCTGATGGTATTAAGACACCCCCTAAGTTTGATGGACTTAACTTTCCCATATGGAAGGTTAAGATGACCGTTTTCTTGCAATCTCTAGGTAGTCGAGTTGCAAAGGCCATGACCAAACCCTTTAGTGCACCCCCCGGTGATGAATCCACTTGGTCCGAAATAGAGACCAAAGAATTTGATGCCAATGCTAGGGCTCACTATGCACTCCTTCAAGCCCTTAATGATGATGACATAGTTAGAGTAATTCATTGCAAGTCCGCATATGAAATTTGGACACATTTGCTAGTTACACATGAAGGGACCTCACAAGTGAAGAGGGTTAAGATTGACCTTCTTCGGTCCCAATATGAGAACTTTTGCATGCAAGAAAATGAAACCATAGATGATATAGTTACAAGATTTACAAAGATCACTAATGGATTTTCTTCTCTAGGTGATGCTATCGACAACGATCAAAGAGTAAGAAAGATCATCTGGGCTCTTCCTCCTTCATGGGAAGTAAAAGCAACCACCTTGAAGGAACTCAATGACAAGGAGGAGATGGAGCTAATTGGTCTCATTGGGAACCTCAAAACCATGAGATGGAGAGAAAGGTAAGAGAAGAAATGGCTCCTTCCAAGAAGAAGACAATAGCCTTCAAAAGCCAATCCACACACTCCGACGAAGATGATGAAGAAGAAGAAGATGACGAAGAGCTCTCACTTCTTGTGAAGAACGTCCGGAGGATGTACAACAAGGCTAAATTTCAAGGAAGGAGGAGATGGCAAGGAGGTAAAGAAGAAAGGAAGATTATTTGCTTCAATTGTTAAAGGCCGGGACACATTGTGGCGGAGTGTCCGGATAAAGTGAAGCCCTCCACCTCAAAGAAGCCTCACAAGAAGAAGGCAATGAAAGCTACATGGGATTCCGAGAGCGAATCCGAGGAGGAAATCGACACCGCCAACATGTGCTTCATGGCCAATGAAAGCACAAGCAAGGTAACCCCTTCCACTTCTCCTAATGATGAACTTTCCATGGATGAACTAGGAGAAGCTTTTGTAGAATTATCACATAACTATGACTTTCTTAAGAAAAAGTATTTAAAAATGAAAAAGGAAAATGATTCTCTTAATCAACAAGTTTTTACTCTTACTAAAGAAAAAGATGAATTACTTTCCACTCTTATTTCCACCCAAAAAGATTTTGACAAGTATAAGACTTCTTGTAAAAACAAGTCTCCACTAGTTGATTCTAATGAGATTACCATGCTTAAAGAAAGAATAGACTCATTAGGAATTGTTTTAAAAAATTGTGAGTTTAATAAGAAGAAGATTGAGGCTATGTTTCCAAAGAAACAAGCCCCAAAGAAAAATGCTTATCATGCTCATGCTCATGTTCATACCACACAACCTATACATCATGGCAAACCCCCAAAACATGCTCACACTTCACGCTCACATCATGCATTCATGTATAGTAAAGTGTATTCATGTTCTTATTGTTGCCGTAAAGGGCACTTAGCTAATTTTTGCTATGATAGACTAAGTGCATCTTATCATAATGTTTGGGTTCGCAACACTAACTTTCAAGGACCCAAGAAAATTTGGGTACCAAAGTCAACTATTTTGCTAAATGATGTAGGTACCATCCAAGGCCCAAAGACGTAGAGGATTGTGGTATCTTGATAGTGGTTGCTCAAGGCACATGACTTGGGACATCAACAACTTTGCAACCCTATCAAGATACCATGAAGGTGGCACCGTCACCTTCGGAGATGATGCCAAGGGTAAAATCATCGGTATTGGTAATGTAAAAATCGGCACATCCCCTTTAATTGAGAATGTAGTTTTAGTTGATGGCCTCAAGCATAACCTCTTGAGTGTTAGTCAACTTTGTGATAAAGGTTTTGATGTAGTTTTTAATAATGTAGCTCGTAAAGTAATTGATAGAATTTCTAATACTTGTGTGTTTTCCAGTTTTCGTGAAAATAATGTTTATATGATAGATATGTCTAATATGTCTTGTAATGTTACTTGTTTAAAAGCCCTCGATGATGACTCTTGGTTGTGGCATAGAAGATTAGGGCATATTTCTTTTGACCATATTTCTAGGTTAAACACAAAGGAAATGGTGAAAGGTATTCCTTGTTTGAGTTTTGAAAAGGACCGAGTTTGTGACGCATGTCAATTTGGGAAACAAACTAAGTCTTCTTTCAAGTCAATTAAGGATATCATGACATCACGTCCTTTGAAGCTAATTCATATGGATCTATTTGGCCCTACACAAACTAAAAGTCTAAGTGGGAATAGATTTGCATTTGTTTTGGTTGATGACTTTTCACGATTTACTTGGTTTTCTTTCTTGAACACAAAAATCAAGCACTTTCATATTTCCAAACTTTTAAGAAAAGAGTTAAAAAAGAAAAAGATGTTTCAATTTTAAGAATAAGAAGTGATAGAGGAGGTGAATTCATTAACCTACCCTTTACCACTTTTGTGAAGAACATGGAATTAAGCATGAACTTTCTTGTCCTAGAACTCCACAACAAAATGGAGTAGTTGAACGGAAAAATCAAACTTTACAAGAGATGGCTAGGACAATGCTAAGTGAATATGGTCTACCACATTATTTGTGGGCCGAGGCCGTAAATACATCATGCTATATATCAAATCGTGTTTTCTTTTGTAAAAATACTTCAAAGACTTCTTTTAAAATGTACTTTTCTAGAAAACCAAATGTTTCATATTTCAAAGTTTTTGGATGCAAATGTTTTGTTTTAAATACAAAAGATAATTTAGGAAAATTTGATGCTAAAGCTTATGAGGCAATTTTTGTGGGTTATTCTAATACTAGTAAAGCTTATAGAATCTTCAATAAATCATCTTTGACTATTGAGGAATCTATACATGTTAAGTTTGAAGAATCTAACTTGTTTGTTAAGAATGTTGTAGAAATAGATACTTTGGATGAAGGCTTGGAGAAAGTGACCTTGGAGGATACACCTACTATGGGAGACAAGCCAAAGGATGATGAAGGAAGTGAAGCTAAAGTAGAAGAGGCTCAAGGACATGAAATTCAATCAATTAAAGTGGAGCCTACTCAACAACTTCCAAAGGATTGGAGATACAATCCTCATCATCCCAAGGACCTCGTCATAGGTGAAGTATCAAAAGGGGTAACCACTCGCTCTAAACTTCATGATTTTTGTGGACATTATGCATTTATTTCTCATGTTGAACCCAAGAACGTCCTCGAAGCCGAGGCCGATTCATATTGGTTGCTAGCCATGCAAGAGGAGCTCAATCAATTTGAGCGCAACCAAGTTTGGCACCTTGTTCCTAGGCCCCACGATAGACCAACAATTGGTACTAAGTGGATCTTTATGAACAAGTTGGATGAATCGGGTAACGTTGTTAGGAATAAAGCTAGGTTAGTTGCCCAAGGTTACACTCAAATCGAAGGAATCGATTTTGAAGAAACCTTTGCACCCGTAGCACGGCTTGAAGCCATCCGGATGACACTAGCATTTGCCTCATATAAAGATTTTAAATTGTTTCAAATGGATGTTAAAAGTGCTTTTCTAAATGGTTTTATTGAAGAGGAGGTGTATGTTGAACAACCCCCTGGGTTTGTTGATCCTACACATCCGGATTGTGTGTTTAAATTAGATAAAGCGCTTTATGGTTTAAAACAAGCCCCTAGGGCTTGGTATGAAAGACTTTCTTCATTCTTGATTTCAAATGGTTTTAAGAAAGGTAAAATTGACACCACTTTGTTTACAAAACATGTAGATAATGACATTCTTATTGTGCAAATATATGTAGATGATATTATTTTTGGTTCTACTAATGAATCTCTTTGCCAAGCTTTTGAATCATGCATGAAGGATGAATTTGAAATGTCTATGATGGGGGAGCTCAACTATTTCCTTGGACTCCAAATCAAGCAAAGGAAGGATGGGATCTTCATCAATCAAGTCAAGTACACAAAGGAACTCATCAAGAGATTAGGACTTGAAGGCGCTAAAGTGAGCAAAACTCCCATGGCAACAACTACCAAGCTTGATAAGGATGAACAAGGTAAAAGTGTAGACATTAAAGTTTATCGTAGCATGATAGGTAGTTTATTGTATTTGACGGTTAGTAGGCCGGATATCATGTTTTCCGTTTGTCTTTGTGCTCGTTTTCAATCATGTCCTAAGGAGTCTCATTTAGTAGCGGTAAAACGCATTATTAAATACCTTAAGGGCACTATTGAAATGGGTTTGTGGTATCCGAAAACCAGACTATTTGATATGAAGAGTTTTTCGGATGCCGACTATGCGGGTTGTAGGGTAGATAGGAAGAGCACAAGTGGAACATGTCAATTCCTAGGTAATTGTCTTGTATCTTGGTCTTACAAAAAGCAAAATTCGGTAGCCCTATCAACCGCCGAGGCGGAGTATGTTGCAGCCGGAGCTTGTTGTGGACAAGTTCTTTGGATGAAACATACTCTCCTCGACTATGATTTACACTTTGATCATGTTAAAATATTTTGTGATAATACTAGTACAATTCACATGACAAAGAATGCAAATCAACATAGTAAAATCAAACACATTGACATTAGATATCACTTTCTTAGAGATCATTATGAGAAAGGTGATATTGATATTGATTATGTTTCTACCGATTTTCAACTTGCCGATATTTTTACTAAACCATTGGATTATGCTAGATTTTCTTTTATTTGTGGTGAGTTGAATGTTTGCATTATGGATTCTTAAAGATAAATTTTTTAAATGTTTTGTTTGCTTTGTTTAACCCTTTTTGATGTATGACAAAAAGGGGGAGAAAAGGAAAAAGAGTTTTGTGTTTATAGTTTTGTGTTTATTATGTTTTGTGTATTTTGAGTTTTTTAACAAAACTATGTGTTTTCAATTCAATGCCTTATGTATTTAGCTTTTCATAGCATTATTGATACATAGCATTATTTGAGGGGGAGCTTTCCAAGCTCTTCTTCCTTTTTGTTTAAAATAACGTATATGTTTTGTCATCATCAAAAAGGGGGAGATTGTTGGCCCAAGGTTACAATCACCCTTATTTAGTGTGTTTTGATGATTATAAAACATATTAGTTATTTGTACTAATATTGTTTATTGGTTAAAGTGTGTTTCAGGGATCTAACTCATCTAGAAGGTTTATTCCCTATTAGCAAATGTTTTGGACTCAAGTCAACTCAAATTGGGCTCAAGGATCAAGTGTTGAAGACCTTATGGTGAAAAGCCCTCTTGAAGCACTTGTAGTACCTAGAACAAATGTAAGAATAGAATGTTAAAGTTTGAGTGTTGGATATTGGCTCTAGGATGCACATACACAATTTGGTTTTGTTAAAATGTGAGTCTTGTATTTAAGTTTTCATGTTTTAAATTTGGTTTCATGCCTTAGTAGATATTTACATGACCCTAAGTTTTACAAAATAAATATCATGTTTAGATCATGTTTATATACTCCTACTAGCATGTTACTTAAGTTTGTTCAAACCTAAAACTATTTTACAAATTTTTCTAAGTCAAAAAAATATACTGATTTTCCTGTTTCAGGCTGACCGGCCGACCGGCCCGGTCGACCGGCGCCAGTGCCAGGACGTGCACATTTGTGCACGTCTGTCGGTCGACCGCCCCGGTCGACCGACTGTGAGCAGTTGCTCTCGGGTTTTCTGGGTCGACCGGCCCGGTCGACCGCCAGAAGACCCGAGCCAACGGCTCTTTTGCCAGCTGAGCTGGCGGTCAACCTGCCCGGTCGACCGCCAAGCCTGCAAATGCCCAACGGCTCTTTCCGCTTTTGTACAATTCTGAAATCTGTTTTCCAGATTGCTTTTTGGCAGACTTTTTCAGGGTTTTCCAGTTCTTTTTCAGAGCAAATAAGGACTAAATAAAATGTTTTAAACCTATTTCTCTCCTTATAAATAGAGGAGAAGACTCTCTTACAAAATACCAAGAAAAATCCTCAAGTTTTCAAAGTTTTCAAAGAGAAAAGAAAAGTGTTTTAAGCTCTCCATTTCCAACTCTTTCTTGAGCTAGTTTTCAGTTGTGTTCCCAAGCAAAAATCCTCTCTACAACTGAGTTTTTCTCACTGCACTTCATTGAGCCAAAAATCCCTTACTCATTCTATAGTGAAGTTGTAAAAAGAGTGAGAGTGTTGTAAAAGAGTTTGGTGATCTTGTTGTGATCACTCTTGTTTTTGTGATCTTCTTGTTCTTGTGGAGACACCTCTTCGGTAGAGGTTATTGTACTTGGTGGAGCTCGGTGCTCGGGTCTTCGATAGACCGTTGTAATCGTCCTCGGTGGATAGTGGAAACCCTTCACGGAGGTGAAGGCGGGGAGTAGAGCGGTGGCTCGAACCTCGAAACAAATACTTGTGTTTGCGATTGTCTTTTGCTCTTACTCTCTATTTTGCTCTTAATTTCTATTGCACTCTATTGCTTTTAATTACTTGCTTGTGATCTTGTTTCTTTCCTTGTGCTATTACTTCAAGTTTGTAATACTTGTGATATCTTGCGTGCATCTCATCATTGCATATTATTCATCCTTTGTTTGATCAATTCTCATACAACAAGGTTGCATTGAACACCTCTAACCCATTCAAGGGGAATTGGGAGGAAGGAGTTCAGAACCTCTCACAGGGTATTTGGCTCTTAGTCTTGTTTTGAGAGATCGTTGCATTATTTATCCATCTTAGTTTTTAAAAAGATTGTTAGATTAGCAATAACACCTATTCACCCCCCCTCTAGGTGTTTTTCATAAAGATATAGGGATATAATAAGCACAAATAAAACATATATATGTATGAAAAATAGATACCAATAGAAATTAATATTCTTGGAATGAAGCATACATACATACAAACACATATGAGTATACAAGAAATGTCAAGATTGATACCAATTGAAAGAATTCAATGATACCAATTGAAATAACAATAAGATCAAATGTATACTTCATATTACTATACCTCCCAATCATGGTTCAAGTTTTAAATGATTTTCATTATAAAGCATGCATGAACATGATCTCCCATCCATCCTCCCATAGAAGGTAGGGGTTTTCAAAAATAGATTTGAAAATGTAGTGTGTATGAAAATCTCTACCATAGTGAAGAATACGAATTAGTTATAGGAAAAACTTTTAAAACTAGTACGAAATCCTTCAAGTAAGGAATAAAACAAAATTGTTTTTCATGATACACATGTAAATCACATGATTACTAAACACTCAAAGTCCATAAAGCTCATATCAAATTCTCATGAAAACAAATCATGAGTAAACTAATAAAGTGAGTGTACAACTATAGTGTGACACTTATCAACATGAAAATATTCAATTAGGCTCATATGAAATTCCTTGAAAACATGAAATTCATCTAGGATGTGAAATCACCAATTGAAATCATCTTAAAAACAAGAGATTCATCATAAATGTGAAATCACTTAGCAAACATGAAATTCATCCAAACGATATGTACTTCAAGGTATATGTATGTCATGTCCAAACTAAAGTATACATACATATCCTAAACATAATGAGTCCACAAAAGCATATGCATGAAGGCACGTGGCTCAAGGATGTATATGTATAAATGATAGTTTGGACAAGATGGACATATACATGAAGTTAAACAAATAAACACGAAATCAAGAAAAGCTAAATTTTCACCAAAACTAATTTCATTTCAAGGTATATGTATGAATTGCCAACACAATAAGTGTACATACATATCCCTAAACACAATTGAGTTCATATATATATATTTGCATGAAAGGCAAATGACTCAAAGGGTATACATGTATATCTTAAGGTTTGGCAAAATAAACATATACATGAAATGAAAACTCATACACATAAAACAAATCCAAAAATAGGAATACAAGTTTAAAATGCATGAATCATCAAAACTCGGCTATACTAGCACATTTAAAGGGTACAAATTAGCATCCAAGCACAAACATATATAAAGATTTATTTGTGTCCCACTACATGTGCGGTATAAATTCTAGTCTTAATGAAAACTAACATCTAAACAAGTAATCAAATCATTAAGCACAAAACGGATATAAATCAACATGAAAGACATAAAAATGATCATGAAGAACATCCACATGCTATTAGAATCAAGAAATACAAAATAGCCTATAAACATCAAAACATGTGGCAAAATTAGAAATCATACAACACATCACCATTGTTAAACTATTACAACACAAGTTATTTATCAAAACATGAATCATTAAAACAAAAAGTCATAGTCAACCATATGATTAGCATGACAAAGACATGTGCATTAGATCTATGATTAACATGATAGATAAAACATAAGGAGAACACAAAATATGGGTCCATACTAAACATGGGTGTCTCAACAACTAATCATGTAAAGCATAAGTCTAATAAACATGGCAAATATCATACTAATCATGAAACAATAAAACATGATTCAACAAAACAAGAATCATAAACATCCACATGATCATTATGCATATGCATGTGCATTAGATCTAGGGCATACATGTTAGTTTAAACAAGGTGAGAACACTAAATATAGATCCATATGAAACATGGGTGCTCAAGTAACTAAACATGTATAGCACTATTCTAATAAGCATGACATAGGCATAATGAACAATAAACCATGGCATGCTATAAATTGATGAACATGAAAGACAAGCATAATAAAAACGGGAGTTAGAGAATGATACCAAAACTCATGAAGGTGCATCTCTAGTTCTCCAAACCACGGTGGTCCTCCCACCAAATCTCCTTGAGAGTGAAGCATCCAAATGGTTCTCTTTTAGGCTTAGAACGCATCCACCTCAAGGCACCAATACTCTCACGTGATGCGAGAGCTCCCACCTACATCAAAAAACATAGAGGTGGTCTTTGGTACCCATTTTCTTTGGGTCCATAGGGGTTAGTTTCTTTTCTCACCCAAACAAAATTAGTTGCTAAATTTTCATGATAAACGCGATCATAACAAAATCTAGCAATGTGACCTTTTCGGCCACAATGTGTACATGTGTACACATGAGCATACGTGTAATGGTGGTGACCGTGGGAAGCATGTGTATGCCGTGTAAAGTGTGCATGCAAAGATGGACCTTGTTTCTTGCGAATCAAGGTTTCCAGACGTGAATGATTTAATGTGCATTTGCTTAAAGTGGAGCCCAAATATTCAACACTTTTCTTCAAAACATTTATATCTTTTTGAATAGTAGAAGATAAAGTGGAGCATGCAATAGATGTGCTAGAAGAAGAAGAAGCTATACTAGCATGGCACACATGAGAATCAATTTCAATTTTCAAAGAATCATTTTTCTTCAAAACCAAATCCAATTCTTTTGTAATTGAATCAATTTTATTTTTCAAAACAAGGTTATCTTTTAAAATAAAATCCAATTTAGAAGATAAAATCTCATTGTGCTTCACAACATCATCACAATCATTTTTGTTTTTTAAAATCTCAATCTCATCAAGGGCAAGGTCTAGTTGAGATCTTAGTGAGTCACGTTCACTAGTGATCTCTTCCTTTTCTTGCAAAACCAATTCAAAATTAGAACACAAATCCTTTAATTTATTTTTCAAAACAAGGTTGTCCTCTTTCAAAAGATTGTGTTTTTCCAATAAATTTTCAAGCTTTTGAGCAAGTTTCAAATTTAAAGTTTGAACTTCAAAACAACCATGGCAATAGGAACTAGAGCTATCATCTAATTGAGTGTCCGATTGTACCTCAAGGGAGTTTTTCCTTGTACCATGAAGCAATGCTCTTCGGACATTTCTCTCTTAGATCTCCTCATCTTGTTGATAATCCTTGGAAGCTCGGGAGATGTTAATAAGCTCCAAACTGCAAAAGCCGAATCATAACGATCAAACACCGGTAAAAGATGTTCACTAAGAGATGCTCTAAGTGTTCTAAGTGCTAATGCATTTGCCTTCTTATGCTTGCTACTATTAGGGAATGATTCCATAGTGGAGGCTTGATAAACTAGGTGTCCTAGTCTTTTCAAATGGCTACTCATATTGGCCTTCCAAACATCAAGTCTAATATGGTCAAACATAGGAGGGCTATCCATGGGTGCAAACTAAATGAGTGCAAATGAACAATGCAAATGAAGATTAGCAAACCAAGATCTCACTCCTAGGTGGTTAAACCTAAATATCAGGAGCGCTAGCTCTGATACCAAATGAAAGATCACCTAGAGGGGGGGTGAATAGGTGATTATGCTAATCTAGTCAACTCAATGTGGAATTTAAAAACTAAATGCAATACACTCAAGTGCAATCAACAAATGATGCACACACAACCAAGCCAAGCAATTATGAATGCACAATATGAATATTTGCAAGGCACAAAGTAAAGAGAGAGATAGAGAGAGAGTCAATGGATCAAGCGCAAACAATAAGATATGTTTCGAGGTTCGAGCACCCAGCTCTACATCCCCGCCTTCGACACACGAAGGATTTCCAATCTACTAGCTAGTCCACCTAGGACTCTCACAAGGAGTACCCAACTCCTCTCTTTATAACCACAACCTCCTTCTTGAGGCAAGCTCCAATCCAACAAACAATCACCTCACAACCCGAGGGATTAGCACAAAGCAAACACAAGGATCACCTCACAACTTGAGGGATTACAACCCAAGGCACAAAGCCAAACAAAGATTGGGTTTTTAACTTGGTGGTCTAACAAACAACCACAAACAATTTCTTTCTCTCACACAAAGATCCTATAGAAGAGATAGTAGATTTTAGCTCAAGTGTGGAGAAAACCAAGGGATTTGAAACCAGCAACTCAAAGAAAATCTTTGGGAAATAATAGAAATGAAGATAGTAAAGTTCAAACAAAAGCTTTTCCCAAAATCCCATTTCTTTGATTTTTCAAATCCTAATAAAAGCACCAAAAAGATTGTTCAATTTGAATCCAAAAACCTCTTTTGATTGCTGTGAAAACACTAGAGAGTAGGGAAAAATTCGCACAAAAAATCTTAGAGAAAAACTCTTGCCAAAGGGGTATTTATAGGCAAATCCAGAAACTAGCCGTTGGCAGCAGTTTTTGCCAAAATAACCCTGCCGGTCGACCGGTCCGGTCGACCGCCCAACGGTCAATTTTTGCCCGTTGGCAGCTACCGGTCGACCGCCCCGGTCGACCCAAACAAACAGAGAGCTCTGCTCTCAGACCCGGTCGACCTGGACGGTCGACCGTCCAAAGTCTGCCAAACGTGCACAAATCTGTGCACGTCGGTCGACCGACCCGGTCGACCGACTTCAGCCAAGTTGACTTGGTCAGAAGACTAGTCGACTGGTGAAGCCTGGAACAGAAAAACAGAGTTAAAAACATGTTAAAAATCTTTTATCATTTCTAAAAATCACCAAAAATAGTTTTATCATTTTGCATTGATATATAAACATGTGGTAAAAAGTTTAGCTCAAATATCAATCAATATGAACCATTTTTGTGTCTTATCATTTTTACCAAAAACCGAAAACTGTATTTTCTAAAAACTTGGATTTTGAATAGAAAATACGTTTTGATCAAAACCCTTCAAAATACAAAAACATGATATTTAAACATTTTGAAGCATGATGCATATGGATAGAAATCCAATATACATGAAACAAATATATATCCATGTTTTTGTCAATAATTCCAAATTATGTTTTGTCAAAAATACCAAAACATAAAACACATGAGTAAGTGAGTCAAAACTAAGTTTGTCTAGGAAATTAAAGCATGCATGTATATAGAACAAATCATATATACATTAAACCATGTAAACTTATTTTGATCTATCTATTCATGAAAACCAAGATCGGTTAAACCTAAAACCGAAAAACCAAAAATCAATATTCAAAACATGAAACGTGTGTGTTGTGAACTTGAGCATTATCATACTATTCTAATCTTTACAATTTGGATCTAAACACAAAACTAAACTATGGTACCGAAGTCTTCTTGTAGAGCGCAATCTCCAAGCCGACTCGATCCAAAACTCCTTGATCCATCAGCAAGTGCTATATGTGATCTTTGACGCTCGGGCTCTTGAATCAACATGTGAAAGATGTGTGGAAGCTTTCACCAACTAATAACTTGATTAATGATCTAAAACTAAATAACACAAGATTATTAGTACACATAACTACATGAGTTAATCATCATCAAAACTAGAGTGGAAGGCCTTTGGGCCAACAGGCCCGCTGCACCGAACAAGACCGAGGGCTCAAGGCCAGTACCACCTTCCATAATGTGCATTGCGTTGGACGATGGATCCAACGCAATATTCTGGGACTGGACCACACCACTTCTTTCAACCACCCTGTGTTGCAAATAATTCACGACCTTATGACTAGGCAGCACACGGTCTGCATCAACAAGACCATCTTCCATTCCATCATTGCCAACTCCTCACGCACCCGTGGTGCTAAACATTCACACGCCATTCTGATTATACGTCTATGTAAGACTGTCCTACCGGACGCTGTATTTGACGCATATCACGAGTGTTTGTCGCACATGAGAGGGCCACTAGTGCCTATAACAGTTGCTTACATGCGGTCTGGACCCCTAGTGTCCAGCCTGAGGATGTGCCAGTGGAGTCCTCTTCTGAGGAAAGTCTAGAGGAGGAAGATGAGCCCGCATTTTGGCACCAGGACTCCCCTACGGACTCGCGTGCATTCATGTCCACAATTTGGAGGGGCATGAAGAAAATTTTTAGGGGACAAGTTCGGCTGAGGAAACAAGTGGAAGAGCAATCATCTAGATTAGACCGTATTGAGGCCGGTCTCCAGCATTTACAGTAGGCTGGACCCAGCACCACCGCTGGTCCAAAACGATGACGGGGGTGATTCTGTTCCTTTACCTATTTCATGCATATTTTATCTTGCATACATTGAAGACAATGCATGAGATAAGTATGGGGGGTAGATACTAACTTAGGATTTTCATTTTCTTTTTAGGATTTTTATTTTCTTTTTAGGATTTTTATTTTTCTTTTTAGATTTTGTCTTTTTAGATTTTCATTTTCTTTAGATTTTACATTTTATTTTTAGAAAAACCATAAAAAATATGTAAAAAAAAATTTGATCCATTTTTAAAGAATCAAACTTGATTTTAGGGATTAAGGAAACTCTTAACTAAGATTTCTTAATATAAGTCAAAAGAGGAGTTTTGTTGGATTTTTAGGTTAAGTAAAAAAGATAAGAAAGATAGCTAGATTTTAATTCTTTCTTTAGGATATATACATTAAACATATTGAGGGATTAATCAAAGACTTAGTGATTCTATTTACACATATATATAATAAAAAATAAAAATAAAATAATAAGAAAAAAAAGAAAAAAATAATAAGTATAAATAAATAAATAAATAATTACTTAGCCACTAATTAAGCTGATTAGCTGTGCCTTAAGAAGCATGGCCAGTCACACCTAAAGGCGGTTAAGTCCTTAGTATTCGTGGCCTAGTTTACTCGAGTCCTTGAACTTTAGGAATGTATCTTCATCTGGTGCCCTAAGACCGACTGGTTTGGGAGTCATCGGTAAGAGGCTCGTTACATGGGTAAATTAGAAAGCCTAAGAAAGCTAAGGAGGTGTAAATAAATAGATAAATAAATAAATAAAATATATATATTGTATATATTAGTAAATAAATGAACTTTAGTCTAAGAAAAATCCTTCATATTTATAGATGTATATATACTAGGTTTCATGCAAAATCCGGTCTTCGCTCTATTCCTTAAAAACTTAACCTAAGTTGAAGATAAAACTCTAAATAGACACTTATAAAAAGAATGACAAGTTTAGGGTAACCCGAAACCTATAGATCAAGTAAAGTTCTTGAAAAACATGGATCAAAAATTTTTTCACTAACATTTTTTCTTTTCTTGGATTTTGTGGGTGCAATCAGCTGAAAACCCTCAGGAGACAACACTCCTCCTCTAGGGTAACATAGAGGTTTAACGGCTTGTTGTACGTGCTCAGTGCAATCGTGTCACCTACGAAAGTGGTTCAATAATTTAGCTAAGATTTTTTTTCTTTTTTTTCTTTTTGCTCAGGGACGAGCAAAAGCTAGGTATGGGGTGTGATTATAGTTCATTTTTTGCATCATTTTCCACTTCAATATCATGCTTTATGTAAATAAAAATAAGGTTTTATTGCTTTTCTCTCTTATTTTTCAGGTCCACCATTAATGGAGAGGAAGGCCCATAATCAAGGAATTTTCATGGTATTAATGGGATTAATTAAAGAGCCAAATGGAGAAGCCCAAAGAGAAGCCCAGATCTGGAATCGTCCACGAATATCCCCAGCTTTCTAGAAGATCCAACGTAGCAAACAGACTGTAACAAAACGGCAACAGAAATCGTTGGCGCAACGGCCAAGATTCTGCCGCGGAAACGCGACTCTGGCTGCGGATCCGCGGCAAGCATCTGGCCGTTGAGCTAGCGTTTGATCCCACGGCCAAGATTTGAGGGCCTCATCCTCTGAAGCCTATAAATAGACCCCTAGGGCGAAAAGGAGGAGGAGAGAATAGGAGAGAAGAGCTTGTATTTTTGAGAGAATTGTAGGGATTTTCTCTAACTTCCTTTAGTGCTCTTGTAATCTTCTTTCTCCTTCTAGAATTCTGCAAAGAGAGAGAGAGTGAGTGTGAGATCTTGTAATTGAAGTGGTGACAACTTGAATGCAAGGATTGATCCATCTATCTTCTCATCTTTACTAATTCTAGTGCTTTACTTTCTTGTGCTTTACTTTCTTCAAGCTTTAATTTCCATTGTATTTTCTTCTACCATAAATTGTTGTGTTCTTTTCATTTCAATGTCTAGCTAACTCTCTAACATGACTAGCTAACCACTAACTTTACTAACTTCTAACTCTTGGGTGATTGCTAATTCATGTGATTCATTGGATGCTTTATTGTGATCTTGTAATTTCAAGTCTCTATTATCCCCAATGAAGATGAGTTACTTTAATTCTTGACAAATGCTTGTTTTCATTCCATATGATTCATGTGAGCCTCATTTAGGGCCTTGTCTTTAGAACAAGTGCCTTGATGGAACATGGAGATGGGGCACCTAACTATGCTATTTGTTGTACAATTTTCTTACTTCAATGCTTACTCGAGTATGGCTTTGAATGACTAATGAATCTTGTATCTTCTTCCTTAGCATTCCCTTAAGTGACACTCCTTGATTCCACCATTGAAAATCTATCTCGGGAGCCAATGAATCAATGAGGCTACAAGACAAGCCGAGAAGATCACTCTGTTGGCCCAAAGGCCCATCACTCTAGTTTTGATGATGATCAACTCATGTAGTTATGTTTACTAATGATCTTGTGTTTAATTAGTGACAATTTATGATCAAGATCTTAGTAGGTGCATAGTTTCAACAAAGAATTTGAAGTCAAGTTTTGGAGCTAGCACGGTGTTTGGACCAAGTCAAGAAGATGAGAAGGCTTCAAATGAAGACTTCAAGAAGATGAAGACTTGTGTCTAGGTTTATTTTTAGTAAGATTTTGTTTTGGTTAAAATGTAAAGAATAGAGTAGTTGGTGGATTGCTCAAGTATATACACACAAACACTCTTGATAGTTTTGTTTTTACAAAAGATTTTCATTTTGGAAAACACATGTTTTGATTTTGGTTTTCATGTTTACATATCTTTTATCCAAAACCATGTTTAATGCTTAATGTCAAAAACATAGATATCTTATTTGTGTAGAGGATCATATCCATACACACTATGCTTTAATGAATTCAAAATATCTTGTTTTTGTATCATGAAGAAGTTTGGAAAACAAGTTTAGAAAAATCAAGTTTTGGAAAATACTGTTTTCAATTGAGCCAATATTTCCAAGTTACAAAAATAGTCCAAATCATTTGTAACATGCCTTGATTTTGTGCAAGCATGCTTGTTTATCAAAGTATATTGGTAAAACTATTTTTGTATATTTTTCAGTATTTTATGGGATTTTAAGTGAGCCAAAAAGACCAAGTTTAATCCCAGATTTTCTGTTCCAGGCTTCAGCCAAGTCGACTAGTCGACCTACCAAGTCGACTAGGGCTGAAGTCGGTCGACCGGCTCGGTCGACCGACGTGCACAGACGTGCACGCCTTGACCTGGCAGATGGCCGGTCGACCGGCCCAGTCGACCGGAACTGAGAGCAGTGCTCTCTGTTTATTTCGGTCGGCCGAGCGGTCGGCCGGAGGCTCCAACGGTCGGATTTTTGACCGTGGCGGTCGACCGGCCGGTCGACCGGCAGGCCTGACAGAACCCCAACGGCTAGTTTTTTCTGAGCCTATAAATTTGGGGGTTTGGTCATTATTTTGGAATAAGATTTTAGGAGAGCTTTGGGCCAGTTTTTCTTATCTGTTTAAAAGAGTTTTCTCCACATATTTGAGAGCAAATATTTCCTATCTAAAGGGAAGATTTTATCAAGAGTGTTAAAAGAGATTCTTTGAGTTTTCCTCCACCATCTCTTTCCTTGTTTTTCTCACACAAACAATTGAGCTATCCATTGATTATTCATTCTATAGGAGTGTTGTAGTGAGAGTGTTTATTGGTGATCAAAGTGTTTAGATCACCAAGAGATCTTTTCTTGTTTCTTGAGGAGGCGACGAGTGCGTTCGCGGTTGTTTCGAGTTCGGGTGCGAACTCTTGGTTTGAGGTGCGGCCTCGGCGAGCTTGTGGAGCTTGCGTGTGTACGGGCTAGAGAGTCCGAGAGCTTGTAGGTGTTACGGCACCGGGTGATCCATTGGGATCGATTATAGTGGAAATCCTTCGTGTGTCGAAGGCGGGGATGTAGAGCAAGTGTGCTCGAACCTCGAAACAAATCCCTTGTGTTTGCGATTGCTCACTCTCTCTCTCTCTCTCTCTCTTTGTCTCTTGTTTATATCTTGCATGCTATTACTTGTCTTATCTTTACATGCTTGATATATTGTGTGCTTAATTGATATATTTGCTTGGGTTTGTTTGCTAATACTTGTATTTAACCAAGAGAGCCAACGCGGCACCTCAACCCTTATCAAGGGGAATCTAGAGGAGTTTGTCCAGAGCCCTTCACGGGGAATTCGGCAACACTCTTGTGTTATACGTGGTGTTTAGTTTAAAGAGATTAGTTTAGGTCATAATAGTTTATACTTCCATATTATTTGGCATTAAGTGACCATTAGATTAGCCATCACCTATTCACCCCCCTTTAGGTGAACTTACAATTGGTATCAGAGCTTGGTACTCTGATTTGGGTCTAACAACCTAGAGTTAAAGATCCTCATTTTTAGGCTAATCACAACATTTGTACACACACCATGGATTTCATGTCACCACCCACTTTTGACATTCTTAACATCCAAATTTGGAAGGTTAAGATGTCCTTGTACCTCAAAGCCCTAGGTTATCATGTTTATCTTACCATCACTAATAATGATTATTGTTTATATGGTAAGAATATTGAGGCTAATGCAAAAGCCCTTAATGCTTTAAAGTCTACCCTAGATGATATTTATTTATCTAGAGTTTCTAATTTTGATTCGGCTTTTATAGTATGGAATACCCTTATCTCCCTTGGCGAAAAAGATCAATACTATGCGGGGAGCGATTCGGGTGTTGGAAGCGACACCTCCAACAAGTGCTATATGGTCCAAGGGATAACCCCCTTGAGGTAACTACCGAATCTGAGGATGAGGATAAACAACATGTCATATGATGAGCTATCTACTTTTTGTCAACTATTGCTTGAGAAATATGACATGATTAAAAGAAAATAAAAATTTGAAAAAGAATTTTGATTGCATGCATAAGGAAAATGATTCATTTAGAAGTAGCATTGCATGCTTAGAAAAAGAAAAGAGAATTTGAAAAATGAGAATGATTCCTTATTTTCAAAATTGAATGATTTATGTGAAGGAAACAATACTTTGAAAAATAAAATTGATTTGGTGAAAAAACAAAGAGAAGTTATTTTTCAAGAAAATAAATCTTTGAAAAGAAAAGTTTTTGAAAAAGAAAAAGATTTTGTTTCTAAAAGAAAAAGAAAAATGATTCTTTATCTCATCATGCATTACATGCCACCACTAATGAGATTAAAGATTTGAAAAATAAAATGGATTGTTTGAGTTCAACTTTGAACTCTTGTGCATTTAACCATACTAGGTTGGAGTCAATGTTTTCAAAGAAACAAACTCCACACATTCATGCACAACATCATCATGCATATGCTTATGTTGCACGTCATGATCACACTCCTACACATAGGCATCCTAAGGTGTACACATGTACACATTGTGGCCGCAAAGGCCATTTAGCAAAATTTTGTTATGGCAAGTTGCATCTTTTTAATTTTGCTAATAATAAAAATTTTTGGGTTCCTTACAAGACTAACCCCAAAGGACCCAAGAAAATATGGGTACCACAAACCCCACCCCATGTTTTTGATATAGGTGAGGGATCTCTCAAGACATGAGAGATTGGTGCCTTGATGGTGAATGCAAATGGACTTGATGGACACACATTTGATGCATCACTATCAAGGAGATTTTGGTGGGATGACCACCATGATTGGAGCTTTGGAGTTGGTAACAGTCTCTAAACTCCTACTTTTTATGTACATGCTTCTTACATATATCATATTCATAGCATGTTCATGTTTTAATTGTTTTTGTACTTCATGTGGTAAATTCATGCTTAGATGTAGTTTTTATCAAAACTTGTATTATACATGTACAAATAGTGAGCTACATTTGTTTTATATATGATTGCACTTCATGCTCATTTGTACCCACTAGATGCATATGTATAGACTAGTTTTGATGATTCTCATTTATACATGCTTTGCCAATTTTTATGCTTTACTTCATGTATATGTATTATTAATTCAAATCTAATAAATATACATGTTTACCCGTGAGTCTCTTGCCTTCATGCAAATATATTTATAGACTCTTTTATGTTTGGGATATGTATGGTGTATTGTTAGTTTTGGATAAATCATACATATACCATGAAGATTAGTGTTTTAATAAAAAAATTTTTTTAAAATATGACTTATGATCTTTTTGAGCTTAAATGACTATTTTCATAAATATGCTATTTACATGATCTTTTAACACTCACATCTTCATTTATAATTTCATGACTTAGTTTCATGATCATTTTGTGCTTTATAGACCATGAGTGATTAAATCTTTATGTACTTAGTCTTGTTTTATGAAAAATATATGATTTGATATATTTGAAGGATCTTTAACTAGTTGTTCAAAAACTATTTTATACTAGTTAATTATTCTTCAATTAGTTATAAGTTATTCACATGATCCTATTTTTAATCATATGGATAAATTCTTTTGTGTTCTCAAGATTTGATGCTTCATGAATTGAATACTAGTTTAAATGTTAGTCTTTGTCAACACTAGGATTTATACTTGTACATATAGTGGGCCACAAATAAATCTATATAAGGTTGGGTTTGATTGCATATTTGTGCCCATTAGGTATGCTAGTATTGCCTAGTTTTGATGATCCATACATTTTTAAACTTGTATTCCCTTTTAGATTTGTGTTATGATCATGTGCTTTCATTTCATGTATATGTTTATTTTTGCCAAATTTTAAGATATACATGTATATCTCTTGAGTCATTTGCCTTTCATGCAAATCTATATATATGGACTTAATTGTGTTTAGGGATATGTATGTATACTTCTTGTGTTGTCAAAACATACATATATCTTGAAATATAATTTTTTTTAAAAAAAAAATTTGTGATGATTTTCATGTTTTTCAAAATTTATGATAATTTTCATATTGTCTCATTTAAAGGAATATTGAGCTTTATTGCCATTTCATGATGCCATGTTCCACATACCACTAGTGCACTCATTTTTTTATGGACTTTATGGATATTAGAGTGTTTTTAGTGCCATGTGATTTACACATTTTTCATGAAAAACATTTTATTTTATTCCTTAATTGAAGGATTCCGTACTTGTTTTCAAACATTTTCATTTAACTAGTTCGAGTTCTTCATGTGGTAGATTATATGATGTATACACTTAAGCTTATTTTTCTATTGATATCATTGGATATTATCAATTGGTATCAATATGAACTTCTCTTGTATATACTCATATTTTATTTTCCCATATATGTATGTATCAATTTCATTTGGTATACTCATTTTTCATACATATATATGAGTTATTTGTGCTTAAGTTAAAATTGTTTTACATGTTTGAAGCATAAAGTTGTTTATAATAAGAAAATAAATTTTTAAGAAGGATTCTCAAGATTTGTTTTATTGAAAAAATTCAAATTTTGTTTTATAAGAAAAAGTCAAAATTTTTATTTATATTGCCTATATGCAAGGAGAGCTTAACATCTCTTCTACATATAGATTCATGTTGAGTGTATTGTATATTGAGGAGCTTGACAACTCTTCTTTATATGTGGTACACGTGTGTAGGGGGAGCTTCACATCTCCTCTTATGCATTACATATTATACGTTATGTGAATTAGGGCTTGTCATCCCTCTTTCATGTAATGTATATGTGTAGAGAAGTTACTTAACCGTCTTCCTCTTCATGAATGTATATCGCATATAACCTTTTATTGATATGTTTGATTTGACCCCTTATTGATTTCTTTGTTTATGACGAAAAGGGGGAGAAAAATTTGTTTATTGTGTTTTTACCCCTTTGTTGATGATTGACAAAAAGGGGAAGAAGAATTTGAGATTTATATGCATGTTAGTAGAATTTATGTTTATGCATATATGTTTTGTTGTGCAAAGAGGAGAAAAAAAAGATTTTGTGATTTTGTTTTATGCTTGATTAGCATGTTTACTCCTACAATTGCATACATGTTTTGTGCTTCATTTTCATATTATATTGTTTATTGTTATGCATGAGTTAAGGGGGAGCTTCTTTAAAGCTTTACTTTAATCCATGCATATATAACTTCATGAGTTTTGTCATCATCAAAAAGAGGGAGATTGTTGGCCCAAAGGCCCATCACTCTAGTTTTGATAATGATCAACTCATGTAGTTATGTTTACTAATGATCTTGTGTTTAATTAGTGACAGATTTATAATCAAGATCTTAGTAGGTGTATAGCTTCAACAAAGGATTTGAAGTCAAGTTTGGAGCTAGCACGGTGTTTGGACCAAGTCAAGAAGATGAGAAGGCTTCAAGTGAAGACTTCAAGAAGATGAAGACTTGTGTCTAGGTTTGTTTTTAGTAAGATTTTATTTTAGTTAAAATGTAAAGGATAGAGTAGTTGGTGGATTGCTCAAGTACATATACACACACACTCTTGATAGTTTTGTTTTTACAAAAGATTTTCATTTTGGAAAACACATGTTTGGATTTGGTTTTCATGTTACATATCTTTTATCCAAAACCATGTTTTAATGCTTAATGTCAAAAACATAGATATCTTATTTGTGTAGTGGATCATATCTCACACACACTATGCTTTAATGAATTCAAAATATCTTGTTTTTGTATCATGAAGAAGTTTGGAAAACAATTTAGAAAAATCAAGTTTTGAAAAATACTGTTTTCAATTGAGCCATATTTTTCAAGTTACAAAATAGTCCAAATCATTTGTAACATGCCTTGATTTTGTGCAAGCATGCTTGTTTATCAAAGTATATTGGTAAAACTATTTTTGTATATTTTTCATATTTTATGGGATTTTAAGTGAGCCAAAAAGACCAAGTTTTAAATCCCAGATTTCTGTTCCAGGCTTCAGCAAAGTCGACTAGTCGACCTACCAAGTCAACTAGGGCTGAAGTCGGTCGACCGGCTCGGTCGACCGACGTGCACAGACGTGCACGCCTTGACCTGGCAGATGGCCGGTCGACCGACCCAGTCGACTGGAACTGAGAGCAGTGCTCTCTGTTTATTTTGGTCGCCGGGCGGTCGGCCGGAGGCTCCAACGGTCAAATTTTTGACCGTTGGCGGTCGACCGGCCGGTCGACCGGCAGGCCTGACAGAACCCCAACGGCTAGTTTTTTCTGAGCCTATAAATTTGGGGGTTTGGTCATTGTTTTGGAATAATTTTAGGAGAGCTTTGGGCCAGTTTTTCTTATCTGTTTTAAAGAGTTTTCTCCACATATTTGAGAGCAAATATTTCCTATCTAAAGGGAAGATTTTATCAAGAGTGTTAAAAGAGATTTTTTGAGTTTTCTCCACCATCTCTTTCCTTATTTTTCTCACACAAACACTGAGCTATCCATTGATTATTCATTCTATAGGAGTGTTGTAGTGAGAGTGTTTATTGGTGATCAAAGTGTTTAGATCACCAAGAGATCTTTTTCTTGTTTCTTGAGGAGGAGGACGAGTGCGTTCGCGGTTGTTTCGAGTTCGGGTGCGAACTCTTGGTTGAGGTGCGGCCTCGGCGTGCTTGTGGGGCTTGCGTGTGTACAGGCTAGAGAGTCGAGAGCTTGTAGGTGTTGCGGCACCGGGTGATCCATTGGGATCGATTATAGTGGAAGTCCTTCAGTGTCGAAGGCGGGATGTAGAGCCAGTGTACTCGAACCTCGAAACAAATCCCTTGTGTTTGCGATTGCTCACTCTCTCTCTTTGTCTCTTGTTTATATCTTGCATGCTATTACTTGTCTTATCTTTACATGCTTGATATATTGTGTCTTAATTGATATATTTGCTTGGGTTTGTTTGCTAACACTTGTATTTAACCAAGAGAGCCAACGCGGCACCTTAACCCTTATCAAGGGGAATCTAGAGGAGTGTTGTCCAGAGCCCTTCACGGGGAATTCGGCAACACTCTTGTGTTATACGTGTGTTTTGTTTAAAGAGATTAGTTTAGGTCATATAGTTTATACTTCCGTATTATTTGGCATTAAGTGACCATTAGATTAGCCATCACCTATTCACCCCCCCTCTAGGTGAACTACACACTCATCCTCCAAGTGGGAAATTATTTGACCAAAACAGCAAGACAAACATTTACCGATGAATCAACATGAGGCATGCATCACCCTATGAGATTAGTAAGTTAGTAAATTAGAAGGGTTAGCTAGTCATGATTTTTTCTATCTAAAGTCTTTTCAAGTTTTCCTTCTCAAGTTTTCTTTCCAAGCTAGTATAGTTTTCCAAGTTCTTTTCACTTTACTTCCCATCCTTTTCCTTTTTATGCAACAAAATTCACAACGAATTTTTTCCTCTCTTTTCCATGTCATTTTGTTTTTGTTGAACATAGAAGAACTCTCGTTTTCTTCTTTAAAAACTCAACCGTAAAGCTTCCATCGCAAGCTCTCCCTGAGGATCGACCCGTAATAGTTTATACTACTACAGTGATTCGGAAGGAGTAAAGAAAAATTGTGAATACATTTTTGGAGTTTTTGAGCATCACCACGAGCATCGAAGGTTGACTATAAACCCTCTTTCTCTGAATATTAGTACACTCCTGCTTTTCGAAACAATAGTCGGTTGAACACTGACGGTCGGACTGGAAGAGTGGCGGGCATTGGTCCTAGTCAGCAATGGATCGAATGGACCATTACCAACTAACATCTGACTTGTTCACAATAAGAGGGAGAAGTATGGAGTAGTTTTCTGACTTCTGCTTGTTAGTTAAAAAAACTCTCTTAGATCAGTGTTAGCCAAGCTTACACAATCTTGCTTGGATACTGGAAGAGATGGTTCAGGCTGAAGACCTCTAGCATTGAAGCTTCTCTTTTTAAATGATTTGAGAATCACCTTATCAGGCATATTAACTTCGCTTGGTGAAGTTAGATGGGTATCTGCTGCCGTAGGGCGCGAGTTTAGCATTGGAAGATATTGGGAGCGAAGTTATGGTGACTTCGCATTTTGCACGCTGTGGTGCTTGTTCTTGGCCTTGCCAAGAAGGTGGCTAGCACTGGAGAGTGCTTCTGTTCTAACCTCACGGCTGAGAGCTTTTTTAAAAACTTAGGTACTGGCACTATATATCCACACCATCAGTAACTTCGCGCGAAGTTATAGTGACTTCGCTTTTAGCACGCTGAGATACTTTGCGCTTTCCCTTACTGCGAGGTATTTAGCACTGTAGAGTGCTTCAGTTCCAGCCTTGTGGCTGAAAACTTTGTTAGTACCCTTAGGTACTAACACAATGTTAGGGACGCCATCAGCAACTTTGCTCGTAGGGGTGGGGTTGGCACTATGGGCCAATGCTTCCAAATTTGGCGAAGATTGTGATATTGATTTAGCCTCGCGTTAATATTGGCTGTGGTGCCAAACTGTGTAGGCACCTTGCCTTTGTCTTCATGTGATAGGCGAAGTTGTGCTGGAACATCTCCTGTAACTTTGCGTGGAGCCTTCTGCTTCGCCCTCCACATCTGTTTGGGAGGCAAAGTTTTAGGTTTGTGGGGAACCTGTCTAGCCTTGCGTGAGGCACTTTTAGCCTCGGTTGAAGTAGAGAGGAGCTGGAAAAGGCTTGTCTAGTTGCTCGCCCAGCTAAGGCTAGTTTTTGTTCTATAACCACTGAAGCCTTAGCCACAGAGACCATCCTGTGCTTCCGTGCTGGAGCACTGGGCTACCCCCAAAGAGTAGTTCTTCGAATTTTTCTTGGTCAAAGTGCATGACTAAGTTTCAACTATGACGGGCTCAAGACTTTGACCGTTGCATTACAACATCGTCTCCTGTTGAAGAAGACCCTATTCCCCAGCAGAGTCCCCACCTTATTTTTCCATCAAAATGTATATTGCTATTCGAGGGAAAACTTACAAAAAGGGTAGAGGAGTGAAATTACAAGTAATTAAAAGAAAAATTATAGGTAGATCACCTATGAGATTTCTGATAAGTATGCCGGTAGGGATCTGATCAACGCGCGATCACTTTATCCCTTTGACGATGCAATCGATCAGACGATCAAGCTGCCTCCGAATAGGATCCCCTTCTCGCTTGGTTTTCTGGGGAATAGAGTATTTGGAAGTAGGAGAACAAGGGAACAACTATCTAGAATTTCTAGTTGAATTTCTCTTTTCTCTAGCCCGTTAGCCCTGTCTTTTTCTTTTTATCCATGCCTGTCTCTCCCCTCTGCGCGTGTGTGTGTTTCTTAGTTTAGCAAGGAACTATTTATAGCAAAACATAGGGTGTAACCGCTCCCTTGAATTCAGCAAGGCTGAATCAGACTTTAGCTTCGTGCGAGACTGCGAATGACCTTGTCGTGAAGCTCCTTGCGAGCTTCAAGCGAAGCTAGAGGGTTCGTCCGAACGCCCTCCTGTTGTTGTGGCTTAATTGTCTCCACTTAATGTGGGACGAAGTGAACGGGTGTAACCGCCCACTTAAAGTGCATTAACCCCACTAAATTAGTGGGTTTCTCCTATTAATCCTTCATATGAAATAGTCAATTGATGACCAAGTAAAGCTCACTATAGAGCTAAGTCATGCGAAGTTAGGCTTTAGCGAAGTTACCTCCTAGTCCCTTGCGAAGGTAAGACTTAGCTTATAGCTTTGGGCGAAGTTACCTTCAAGGCTTGGTGCGAGGTTAAGATTCAGCCCAGCGAAGTTAGGGGTAAAGCTTCTAGTACAAAGCTCCTGATCAGCCTCTGGCGGGGCTCAATGGTGAGCTTCGAGCGAAGCTAATGATTAGCCTCATAGCAAAACTATCAAGAAAGCTTTGGGCAAAACTGTAAGTTAACTCTATTTCGAGCCATAGCGAAGCCAGAGGCTATCCCCTTGGGCTCGTGCAAGACTAAGTGTTGAGCTAGCTTAGCATCTTAGGCCTGCTTGGGGGCTCTTCAAAGGCAACTTCGGCTTACTGTCTGCTTCACTGGATTAGTAAGGTCCAAGTCGCTGCCTCGTCCGTGGTCGTCAGCTTGTCTTCTACTTATCTTTTGTAAATGTCGATAAGTTAGACATCGTTCAGACCGGTTGAAAATAAATATGAGAGTTTTTGTCTTTTTAGAGTGTCAACATACCTCAAGTCTCTTTTGAGATTTTACTTGACAAGAGTTGTGCTACTCTATCCATAGTCCAAACAGAAGATCCCAGAAGACACTGACGTTCACCACGTTCAATGAAAATATGATTCACTTTCCACCACCACGTGAAGAACTCAGCATTAAAAAAAGAGAAGATTTGAGCTTGATATCTTCTCTCTCTTATAATCGGAATTTTTTTGAGATTGCTGTAATCTTTCATTGATTCAAGAAAATTTTACTTAAAACTTCTCCTCAATTTTTCCCGAGCAAACACCTATAAATATCATGGAGTGAATTTTCTCTCCATTACTATAACCTAATCTCTCTTTGAGGCCTCTCATCTCCTCTAAGAATCAAGCAGAGAACTTAGTAGCTGGAGAGAAAAATTTCCTTCCTCAACTTTGGAGTCCTCGAGATTGTGCAACTGTCAGCTCCCTTTCGTGATGCAATCAAGTATGCCTAAACATTCTTCCCTTTGATCTTGATAAAAAGACTTTTAGTTTATGTGTGGATCTTCAATGAAATAATTATTAGATCAACAATTGGTATCAGAGCTTTATCAGATCATCGGGATCTACAAAAAACATTACGATCTCGATCAATAAATATCTTCAAAAAAGTTCCCTTAATTCAATAAATATTTTTTGTGTCTCATGTATTGAATTAAAAGTTTAGAGGGATGATTTTATTGAATTTAACTTGTATATATTTTTTATGAAAATTTTAATTTGTGTGTTATTTTTAATTTTAATTTATAATAAATAATCTCGAACCGTGCGCTGGCAACTGGGTTCGCTGCTGAACGCGCGGCCAGAGATGCGCGCGAGTAGCAGGCGCACACATGCATTAAGCAGGCATGCGCATTAAGCGGCATCAGATTACTAATGCAATCTCATGCTTTAATATTTTTCCAAGACATGAATGTTGACACTCTGAAAAGACAAACTTCCAGGCAGCACTTCAACCGGTCCGAACGATGTCTAACTTGTCGACACTTTCAAAGGACAAGTCACAGACAGGCCGAAGACCTGACCATATCCTTGATGGACCAGAAGGTGATTTGGACTCCACTGATCTAGTGAATCAGACAGTGAGCCAATTGCTATTTTTTGAAGAAAACCTAGAGAAGCTAACACAAAGCTTCGCTGCAAGCTATATTTATTAGTTCACATGAAGCTCTTTATAGCTCGGTTGATAGCTATCTTTTAGTTCTACTGAGAGCTCATTTTTAGGCTTCGATGAAGCGTTGTATAGCTCTATTAAGAGCTATGTACCAGCTTCACAGCAAGCTCAGTAGCTCTGTTGTAAGCTTCGCTTCGCATGAAGCTTTTTTTTTTAGCTCTGCTACGAGCTTATATGGTCATTTCTGACCATTTAAATCTCAGTAGGAATTAGTGTGATCATATCACATTTGGCAGTTATTTGCCTTGATCCAATCACTCAATCAGCTGGAGAGGATCAAGACAAATCTCCTGATTAGTGGAGAGAATCAAGGGATTGGTACAACAAATCCGAAGCCAGCTGGCTAACTAACTCCACGAGGGGTCTCCAGCTTCGCTCAAACTACAATTAGCTTCGCAACAAATCTATTCTGACTTCAGGAGCGAAGCTAGATTAGATTGACCAAATCAATCTGCTGATTTTTAGAAGGGATTGTTTGCACCCCATAAGCCTATAAATAGCCCATTGTTAGGCAGACTAAAGGGGCTGAAAATCAGAGGGGCTGAAAAACTCTTGGCTGAAAATTTTCTGAAGAGAAGAATCCTAGCTTCTCTGTTTCAGGTGCTAATACCCTCACGATCTTCCTTCCTCAAAGGATTTCCTAAACCAGGTGAGAAGGAAATCCTTAAGCAGAAGACTTGAAGACTTAATCACTCGAATCATTAATGAAACAAATTGGTCGTGCACTGACGAGACTTCCACCGACGTACTATCCCAGAACTCTAGAAGAAGAGTTCTTGTAATCTTTTTTTTTTTGTAATTCTCTTTGAGTACTTGTATGTTTTCCCACATCTGAATCGATGGAAAATAAGACGGCGACTCCCCTAGGAATTTCTTCTTCAATAACAAGAAGATAACACCACAATGTGACGATGAGACCCTTAGGTCTACTGCCAAAACCTTGGTCATCTAATTTGACCAAAAAAGTTTGAGCAACTTCTTTCTGAGGGTGGTCTCAAATCCTACCAGTGCACGTAAGCACATGAAGATCTCTGCGGCTAAGTCTCCTCTAGCCATAGATCGAAGAAAGTTTTAGATAGGAGGGGGAAGGCTGTCTGCTGGCCTAATTTAGCCTCAGCAGAGACTGAATTAGCTTCACTCTAGCACTTATAGGCTAAGCGTGAAGCTAAATCAGCCTCAAAGGCTCTCCGAATTGAAAAATCCATTTCATCTTTATGCAAAGCTAATGGTCCACCATTTCAGCTTCGAGAGAAGCTCAAGTAGTCTCTGACTATAAGACTACTCCAGCCCCTCACAAGGCTCAACTTCACTTCTCCCCCCCGAAGCTAAAGGCAAAGAACTCCTAAGTGCTATCAGCGAAGTTGCAGTAGCTTCGCTCCTCATTGCCAAAGCTTCTGTTCGCGAACCTGAATCTGAAGCACACTTTGATGCCAACAGCAGAGTTACTTCGCTCGAAGAAATACTTCATAGTACTAAGATAGCTTCACCTCACGGCGAGGCTATCTTAGCTTCACTCCCAGCTAAGGGGAAAGCCTATAAGGCTAAGTCTAGGGCTAAGCCTAAGACTTCTTAGCCCATCAGGGCTAACTTCCAGCCTGCACGAGTCTCCTTGTTGGATCATTTGGGTCTGACCAACACAGACTTGCCAGAATTTCTAAGCCATAAGTGATAGTCTAACTCTAAAGAACAGGGTTATATATCGTCGTCTCTATGTGGACAAGCGGGGTGTCAACTGGTAACCTTGCATTCCGCTAATTGTTGTTTGGGGCAAATCCCCACAACGCCTCTCCCAAAAAAATCGTCGGTGTTTGACCGTTAGTCAGCCCTGACCTCCAAAGAATCCAAATCTAGGAGGAACAGGAAGCCAAGAAATCTCACGTCGTTGTAGTCTCTGTCAACATGACAAGTAGAGGAAAGGATCCAACACGATCTCGAAGAGGAAGACAGGGGTTCGCGCACCTTAGTTAGTTCTCCAAACTCTGACTATAGCCTAGCTTAAGTCAAATTTTGATTGAATCTGAAGGTGCCTTTCGAGGTACCCGCTCTAGTATAGAAAACTCTACAACTATGGACAACCCTCTTCTTCCATAAAAGCAATGTCACCAAAATCGTTGAGAAGCTTTTTTCCAATGCTCAGACGATTAAGGAGAAACCAATGGATATGCTTCCTCCGCTACTGTCAGCTCTGAGCAAATAGGTGTGATGTCAACATGGCCGATAATAAACCACGATGAGGATATTTGTCTGTGAGTGAAGGCACAAGAGCAGACTTCTGGGCTCAGCATGAAGTCTTGGAAAACACCTAGCAGATGCTAGCACGACTCTTGGTCAACCAGAACACCAAGAAGACCGTAGCAATCGGGATGAAGAGGAGCACAACAATGATGAATATCCAAAGATTGAGAAGTTGAAAGAAATCTCCCTAATCGATGTCGAGTAGTTAAAGGCATCCAAGCTCAGATTGCATTCCTAGCCAAGAGGGATGAACTAAAGAAAATAGGGATGACTCATCCCTACCCGCTGGAATTGGATTCAGTGTCGTACCCACCAAAGTTCAAGCAATCTACGTTGCAAACGTACGATGGCAAGAGCTCACCCAACCAGCATGTCTATTACTTTCGGTCTCAAACTAGTAATGTAATAGATAACGATGCCATCATGGCTAGACTATTCATCGATACCCTTAAGGGGCAGCCGTTGTTTTGTTTCAGGAGCCTGTCCAACAGCTCTATCAATCTTGAGTTGACATGAAAACCCGATTCCTCTCTCAATTTTATGAGGATGACACCGAAGTGATTATGAACAAGCTCCTCTCAATGGTCTAGAAAGGAGGAGAATCCGTGCGAGAATATATTGAGAGGCTCCACAACCCTTCTCTTATGTGCCCCACTGGCATTCCATTTCCACTGCTACTCTAGACATGTCGACATAATTTCTTCGACATAGTGAAAATTCATATAGGAGGTATCAAAGCCCATATATGGAAGCAGCTTGAAGAGCAAGCTGAGATGGCCAAAAATCGGCTAAGAAGTTTGAACCATCAGTGCCCAAGAACAAATGGGGGGTCAACACGAAGCGGTGTGATGCAACCTAATCTTCCCAACCAAAGGGAAGGAAGCCATGGCGTTGAGCTATCAGAGGCAGCTCAACCAAAGCAAAAAAGTGGCACCAATGTCAATCAGGAGTTCAAATTTTCGCCAAAGGTATATTCCTTCAAAGACAAGCAGGCGGTGACAATCTTTCACTTGCTTCACACGGGTAATAAGCCCAAGTTACTCAAAAGTTTGGCAACCTAATGAAGTGAGATGTATAAACGATCCAACTACTGCCTCTTTCACAGAAGGTGCATCATCCCACCAGCAGATGCTTTATCCTCAAGGACAAGATCCAAGCATTAGTGGATGTTTGTTGTTCTAACTCTCAAGTCAGAGCAAAGAAAGTCACGGTGAATATGGTGACTCTCAATTTTGGAACCTTCTCGAAAATGACAGTCCAAGATGGATTGATCCCAATCCCTAAAGCCAGACTGGACATTGTCAACCCAATGGCAGAAAAACAGAAGGCAAAGGCCTCGTTACACTGACGACAAAATCTGGAGAGATCATGTAGGTCCATCTAGAAATCGTCAAAGATGAGAAATGGGTATCCAGTAAGCCTGAGCTCAAAGGCAAGTCGTGTAACTCTGTCTCCCTTGCAACGGATGGTGACGCTGTAACTATAACTTCTCTCAGTGACTCAAAAGAGGGGAAGTTTGCCTTAGAGGCACAACCCGCTACCTCACAGCCATTAGGCACCGGTTGGAAGACAGCATTTACGACAGTATGACCAGACCCCCGATAAGACACATCAACAAATAACATCGGGAATAACTGCACCAGTTTAGACTTCGGCACCACCCCCACCACTAGACAAAAGAAAAGCAAAAGGAGGTCCGATTCGACTAATCATTGAAGAAGGATCCTTCAAAAGGACTCAACGCTCCTTTTTGCTTCGACATATTGGCACAGCTTGACAATATTCTGGCTTGTGTAACTCTGTACGGGCTATTTCATCTCTCAAAGGAGACAAGAGAAGCACTTAGGGACATACTTGCTGACTCAGAAACCTTTTGATTGTACACATTATGCATTATCTTTATTACATATCCACATTTATTAAGTAATAAATCTGCTAATTCTTTGTCTTAAATGTCTATTTTGCAGAAGATAATCATGGAGAGAAAGAGGATAAAATCAAATAAATATCAGTTAAATTCAGATTTAACTAGATCTATTTGATTAGAGGAGGATGATCCCAAATCCAGTTGGTTAAATTCATTTTGGTGAATCAAGTGGTTAAAGCTAAAGATCAATCGAGGATAACGTCAAATCCAAAGGGATAAATGGATAGAGAGAAGATCAACGGATGAGATGAAGCAATTTTG